>WAAE01007470.1:0-34476 GCA_013400495.1 Nicator chloris
AAGCAAACAAAAACACAACCAAGTTGAGCTCTAAGCAGTAAATGGGAATACTATACCAATATTTTTGTGCTCAGTAGGTTGTTGAAGGTGCAACTGCCAGATTTTCACCTCATAATTTAAGTATTCTGCTCTTCAAATATTTTCCCAAGGTATGTACCTTGTATTTACCAGTAGATTAACGCTCATCCTCCTGGTATGATGTGCTGGCTGTTTTCTGGCAAACACAGTTTGAGTTGCCTTTTTCAATAATTCACACCTCATTTTATACCCTCATATAGATTGGTACCTTTTCAGTCCAGCTACTATTTTTAGTAGAAAATGTTTTCCCTTATGGAGCCAGAGAGATGTGAAGCAACAGTATCTGCTAAAAAATCCATCTGTCCTCTTTTTCCCCTCCTGAATTTTAGCAACATTTTTCATGTGTCTTAATATCATCTTCCTACACACGTATTCATCCCTGTCACCATTCTCCTGATAGCTCATATAATCAGTGTCTTAGAAGACCTGTTAAGGTAGAGAACAGCACTGGTGCTGTGAAGGTGAGCAAACAAGGACTTCAATACAGTCGGAGAAGCTGGTGAAACCACCTTCAGCGGGTTGACCGAAGCTATGTGCTTTGTATTGCATGGCAGAGAGCCTGACAGCACCAGCTACACAGGATTGCAATTAAACCATCTTTTATTCTTTTTGTTTTCAGGTGGTTGTTTAGCTGCAGCAGCAGCAAAGTTTAGCTCTGTATCATTCACTAAGGGCATGGACCTGAAAGGATTGTTCCAAAGTAAATGTGATGCCATATCCTTAAGTTAAGGATAGAGAAGGGCATTAAATATTGAAGCACTACTGAAAGTGTTTTAAGTACTTTTCATTACTATGCTGAAGATATTTAGTGGCTGAAAAGGGTTTTTTGGGGGGACTGCTTTTATTTTATCAACTCTATCTGTTGTTTTGAAAGGACAACAAAAGTTTATGTATACATAGAAATATTAACAGGATTGTGGACACTAAAACCTATCCTTACAGATTTTCTTGCTCTTTTGACTGGATTATGACCTAAGACAAATGTATTTACTGTTGGTATATGTCAGATAGAAAAGAAAAGCTCTATATGCAGTGTATGCTACTGATGAATTTAATTAGTGTACATTACCAAAAGCAATCTGAGCACAATGATAACAGAAAAATTAGATTAAATATGTAGAAAAAACTACAGACAGAGAAATTGCTCTATATAGTTTAAAGTCTCCAACAACCTACATTTGAGCCAAGCTACTTGTTTTCAAATCTAGAGAGATTAAATTCTTAGTATAACATATTTAATAAGCAAATTTTGACTGGTTCTTATCTGGACTATCTGAGCACCTTCTAGAAAAACAACAGATCAATCTCAACTATATTTGAGAAATTTGTAAAAACATCTTCTTTTCTGTATATCATCAGGGATGTCTTAATCCTCAGAGCTGCCAGGGTTTAACTGTGCTTCTGAATGCTATGAGCTAAAACCATCAAGGGACCTCTAATTTTTAGGCACCTTGGTACTATTGATTTAGCCTAGAGTTAGGAATCAAGGCTATATGGACTGCTAGCGGGAGCAATCTTCAAAGTAGGATTCACAACAGCTGTCTTCAGTGATACAACAGTAAATTAAAAGGGAACAAATTTTATGTGTTTTGTGACTGGAAGTGGGCTGATATTCATGTATGAGGGGATTTGGTAAGCTCAGTTTGCATGCATTTATTCCTAGGTAAAAGTGTAGCTGGAAGCTAACTGACTGGAGATAACGTGACCTCTCCCTCTTCAGGCTTTAATTAGGGTCTTTGATTCTGGTTTGTAATAAGGTGTCTCCTTCCCTTTGGTTTTGAAGACATCTTAAGATCTTTTGGTGTTGGATACTGGCAAATATCAGAATACAGCCTCCTACGAATGTATGGAGTCTCCATTCCTTTACCAAGGTGGAAAGTTAACTTGGATCTTCCCTATACCTGTTAGTTTCTTACCAGTTTCTGGTGCACAAAAGACAGTACCAGCAGCAAGAATATTCTAATAAATAAGGGAGTAGTCCCAGGTAGGGCTCAGGCTTGTGAGCAAAGAACCTACATCACGTGAAGTCAGAAAAATTTTAAAAACTGTTCCGATTCTTTAGTGTTCCCACTGATTAGCATACTGGTACCTTTTACTGGCTATGTCTAGACCTCTTCCCAGCACTGACCTCCCCGAAGTGAACAAAGGACTTTTAAATAAAAAAAAAAAGCAACTAACCAAAACCAAAAAATGAACCCCAAATTTGATTGAACCAAAAGCTATTTTTTTTAATTAGAAAGTGAATAAAGTAGTGATATCAGAACAGAAATTATTAAAAGTTTATGCACCTCTCCTCTGAACAATGTCTCACCAGGCTGGTTGTTGCTTCTACCCAACATGGCGATTTTCCTAGTAGCAGCAAGTGTTAGGTTGTCACAAGAAGGTGCTTCTTCACATCCTGACCCCTGTCTATCTCTTTCATCCTAGAGACCCATGTCATTTGAGAACTTCTTACTTGCTAATGCACCTTCCAGGCTCAGCACCTGTCCAAGTAGGTCTTTATACTCCCCTTCATAAAGGCAAATACAACAAATTGCTGTCACAGCTCATTTTTGTGGCTTTTTTTCTTACTACGTAGGTTATGGTAAATTCCACTCTGATGCAAGTCTCTCTATCCATAAATTAGAAAGTTCGGGCAACTAACTGAGAGCTGCAGTTTGGATTGGATCGTGAGGGTCAGGTGCCTAAAAGTTGGCTTCAGCTGTGCTCAGCACAGGGTTGTGCGCCTAGAGCTGGGGGCTAACCTAGAGCAAACCGAGAACATGACGTTTCTATTTTTCATAAGAACAAGAGGAGATTTTCCACAGGCCGCCTGCCCTTCATTTCAAATTCAGCTTAGATACAAGCATTATTTTTACTGGAGAAGGCTACTTAAAACAGGTGTGCTTTGAAACCAACTACATAAAAGAAATATAAGTATGAAAATGTATGAAAAGTTGCAGAACTTTCACTAAGCTGCTTTTCTGTCAGAGAAAAAGAGATTAAATGGTGGTAGGAGAGAGCAGGCTCACAGACACTTGATTTTTCTCAAGTGTAGGAATATTGAAAAGTTGTATACCATAATTCTGATAGCACTTGTGCATTTGATTTTGAAAGACAGCAAACTCGGTGTAGAATAACTGCTTGAAAGAAAATCTTTAGGTTCTTCTAAAAAGTTCAGCTATAACTAAGATATTTGATAGAACATATTTGGGCTATCTGAAAAATGCTAGGCCTTTCCCATGAGGAGAAAACTCCCTCCATCTTCTGTCTCATTTGACAGTGTCTAGGGCCTTTTCTTTCCCCTTTTCTGTGACCAGAATTGAAGCAAGAATGTGTATGTGAAAGCAGGACAGGAGAAAGGGCTCCTGCTTCAAAGGGAAATGAATTGTCTCTGGGGTGTGAAGGACAAGAGAGGGTATAATCCCACTAATAGTAACCATATTCTGAGTACTGAGGTTAACATTACAATTTTTTCACTGCCATCTCTGTGACTTCTGCCCTTTGCAGTCAGTGCAAAGACAGGCACGTGTTGGGTTAGAGCTTTGGTGGTCCATTCAGACAACATGATACTAAGGGCACTGAGTTTCCTGTGCTATGTTCTTCAGCCACCCAGCCGTGGCAGGATGTTCAATAGGAAGTTAGAGTGTGGGTGTGTAGTTGGCAGCCTAAGGAAGGATTTTAATGAGAAAGAGTGCCATTCCTCCTTCTCTTCCATTGATTTTTCCCCTTTTAGAAGGCAATTACAAGCACCTTCATTAGGGGGCAGCTGGGAAAAGAAGTTTTTTTCATTTATCAGAATCTTTGCTACTTCTCCAGTGTTTTTTCTTATCATGCACTCAATCTGTAGCCTTGCTGGATTCCCAGCAACACAGGAGAGTTTCTGCAGTCGTGCCACTCCAAGGATAAGGCCATCAGCCACCATCAGGCAAACCCTATCTCTCCTTCAGATTGCAACATTGCTTTTAAACTCACAATCACGTTCCTTCTTCCTCCCTTTCTCTCCATGGAAACATTCCATAGGTTGGAAAGTTGCCATGAATTGCCTCCCCCTTCCCCCTCCCCCTGCCGTTTTAAGCCAGCATGTTCTAGGAGCTCTGGCATTTCCAGACATTCCCTTGTGGCAGTAAATGGTACTTTACACTGTAGCTCAGGAAGCTTTCTTTTTTTTTCCTGTGTAGCTGAGAGTGTTATTGATAAGACTCAGTTCTCTATTGTTGCAAGACCATCTTTTACTGGAAGAGGAGAATACTTAGCATTTTTGGAGATAATCTGTTCTATGAGAAAAGGCAACTACTGAAACGCATTGATGGCTCAGTCCTGGCAAAGTGACTTTAGTGATAAACTCTGTTACAACATTTACTATTAAATGGTATTACATGCCATTATAGTGAGAGTCACAATGACAAGGTCCAGAATTGAGTAGGCAGGGTTCACTTTTTTTTAATTTGGTGAGTTTTCCAGTCGCAAAAGGTCATTTGAGAACATGTATTTAGTGGATTAGAGAAGCCTCTTAGGCATCAGTCCTGGGACTCACAACCTTTTTGAGGTGGGTGGCAAAGTGTTGCCAGTTGACACACTGCTGTGATTTATTTCTTTATTTTTCCATCCACAGGGAGGGGTATGAAGGTCAGTGCTGAACTACATTTGTGAGGTCCTCTTAGAAAGCTTGCACTACCTGCTCGAGTGGAACTGGCTTTGGATTCAACTAAGAGCTGTGCTTTTCACACAAGCCCTGACATTGCCAAGAACTGTCAAATGAAGAGGGGAAACACTGGTACAGAGCTGGTAAATATTTAACTCCAAAGGTGGCTCTTCTTTTCCTACAGACACTTGTGCAGTGTTTAGGCTTTCTGTCAATTCCGGTCACTGATGGAAAAAGCCCATCCCACAGAACTGCACAGAGGGAGGTGCTGAACTGAGGGAAGAACTGGCAAATTAAGCAAGAATGGCAAGCAAAGATTACTTGTCCAAGTGAATTTGTTTTTGAATCACAAGAGGAACTGAATCTCCCAGTCTCTTAAAGGGCTGTATCTGATAAACCAGCAATTTCCAAATGTGGCCAGCAGGGACTTTGTGTCCAACCACCGTGTAAAAGCTCACTTTTTATAACTCTGTTTTGTGTCTGGCAACCATGACCACTGAGAATTTGTTGTGGCTACATGTGTGACCACAGCACAAATTAATCTGAGAGCTCTTGAGTCAAAGGCTGTTTTCCTACCACACTCCTTTGGAACTGTTGTAGGCTATCATGTGCTGATGTGATCGAAGGTATTTTAAAACACTACTGCTAAACAGCAATTTTTGAAAGTTCAAAATTATATTGTAACAGATCATATTGTAGCCTGATCTATTGTCACATTTAGGATTATACTTGGAAATTGCCTACAGTAACAGGTGGTTAAAGCCAATATTTAGGGGGACTCACTTTTTAGCTGTTGTTCCTAAAGCTTTCTGTTTAAATAGCTGGCAGGAGAGGTTTTCTGTGAGTAAATGGAGCATTTATACATGCTTTTGGGTTACGGGCTTGAATTTCCATGGCTAGTCCAAAGGAAAATACCAACAGCTGAGCTGTAAGTACTGGAAATATGACATCTATAATAGGCATATTGATGCAGTCTTAGCTGTGGTAAGCAGCAGGGAGGAAGCTGTATTAACACAGTCTACAGGAATAGGAGCCAATGAGAATTAAACTTTCCTGTTTAAAAATCTTCTAATAAGTAAATTCCTGAAGATTCTATTTTCCAACTTATCTTTAATGTTATTAGCAGAAGTTCTTTGTGGTGATGCTGGAAGATAAAAGACAGAGGCACATTCAATATGAAAGGTTCTTTCATTGCTGTGATCTGTCTTTGAAAAATTAAGCTTTGGGGTAAGTTGGGTATTCTGCTTAAGGTGAAGCTTATGGTACCTGCCAGTTCTGTGAAGGCCCTACAGGCAAGGACTATTCAAACCTCTGTTATCAAAAGCGTTGTTGTGGTTCTAGTCGCTTTGTCCATTTTTGGATTTTAACATTTTTCAGAACACTGTAATTACTATACAACATTAAGCCACATTAGCACCATGTCATCTTTGATAGGAACCATGCCCTTTTACAAGAAGATGTAAGAAACCACACAGATAATGCCACAGGTAAAATAAAGTAGTGAGTTTTCTTCATCCCAACTGGAGCAGGCCAAGAAGATAATACTCCCACATGAGTGGCTAAGAGGAGGGCTCTGTTGAGTGTACACATACACAACTATTAATATTGAATTTCTTTTTTTTTTTTGAATCAAAGTTGAACTTCTGCTTTCTCTTATTGATTTAAAATCTGTTAGTTGTGTTTTGCAAATAGAGAATGGTTCCATAACAGCCTTCCACATATCCAGTGTGTAACAGCCTTTGCGTAAATGGTGGTGAGATAATTCAAGGTTGAAGTGTTTACTACTAAGGGAAAGAAGAGTAAGCTATAACACATCCATAAAGTGTTGATAGTGTTCACAAGGATGGTTACTATGGAGAAGCTGACTGGAGTTAATTTGGTTTTGTGTCCATAATCCCTATCAGGCTAATGCTAGCAAAAGTGTATATAGTGTTAGTCTCCTCAGGATTTGACACTGAGCATATGCTATAGTGTCTTTCCCTAAATGAATCCTGAGAATTAGCATGACTGTCTTAGACTTGGTGGTGTTTGGATCCGGATAAATAAAGAAAGCAGAACATTTAAGCAGCCTCTCCTGCCCTTATTTGACCCCATATACACCATGAATATACACATTTACATAGGCTCTAACTGTGCGATCACATACCACTTGTTTCCTCCTACTTCTATGCCTTGTTTAGTGCAAGTGATTAGCTTGGCAAATTATGTGGCACTGGAAACATGACAAAAGGAAGTGTGCAGCATTTAAGGGTGTGTAACAGGCATACATTTCAGTATTCTTGTAAAATGCCAGTGTAGAATTCCCGGTTATGGTGTAAGCAATGGATATTAAGGGAAGAGTAGCGCCGAGTCTGCAAGTCACCATCTCCATCTTTACGACAAGATAAAATGTGATTTATTTGATCTGGTAGCACTTTTCTACATGCTAAGTGTAGTAGCACAGTGGCAGAATGGTTTGCACTGGTGTAAGAGATAAATATGGAATTTAGCACTTCTTCCTCTGACCCCGCTTCATCCATGCATACCCACAGCATAGGTCTAAACAAGGGGGGCCAACCTACTAAAATACCACTGTTGACATGCCTCTGCTTGACATCCCTTCTAGCAGGTCTTGGAGACAAGTGAAAGGTTTGGCCTTCACAAATTTTGATTGCAAGCATGTTTACTTTTTTTTTCTTTTTTTTTTTAGAGGTCCTTTTAGTTTGTACAGGACATTTGGAAAACTACAGAGCTCTCTTACGTAAGTTGGAATGAAAGACAATTGCTGAGCTAGTCAGGAAAGAGATAAGATTTGGTGCAGGAGAGGATAAAAGGAACTAAATTAGAGATACTGGCAAAGCTTTGAGTAGAAGCTAACACAGCATCTGCTTCTACTATATTGACTTTAGTCAGTGATATCAGATTTTTCTCTTCACTGCTTCCATGAGAACTGAATTTATACACAGAAATTAGAAGAAAAATGATAGGGGAATCTGTAGACATTCACCCTGAGTATAACAAGTGTTAATAATCTATAAATTCAATAAGCATCAGATTTAATCCTGTATCTCCTAAGAAAGCAATGAAGGAAATATGATATGGAAAATGGGCAGCTGATGTTTCATTTTGAAATGAGCTAGCAGCAGTAGAAAATCCCCTCCATTTCCAAGTGTTTCCAAGAGTTTCGAATTCAGGATATAAAATTTTGGGGGGAAAAAAGAAAACATATGCCTTGTGCAATATGCTCTCTGTATCACTGATCAAAAATTCTGCATTATGGAGTCTACTTAATGTATGCTTTACACAATATAGCTGCTGTAAAACACAATGGTATGAATTTGAGAATGTTTTGAGAGTAATCCAGAATATATAATATAAAATAAAGACTGTCGATTTTTGAAGATATTTAATTGTATGCAGTTGACTGCAGTAATAATACTGGATCTGACAGAACAATTCCTGGTGAATGATTTATTATTTTATTTTACTAGTACTCCTGCTGCAGAGCAGCCCTGACCAAAAGCAAACAAAGCGCCTTGTTGGCACTAATGCTGTGTTTTCCATGCTCATAGCACTGGAAAAAAAATAATTGAATTTCATGAAATTTCATGAGGTTTTAATGTGCCTGGCAATGTACTTTGATACACCAAGTCTCTGAAGAATTTATAAATGGGCCACACAGATAAAAGTCATTGATAAGTTTTCTCAATCAGTGCTGGCTTGGGGAAGAGCTGCTCTCATCTACTTTACAGAGGGAGTTAAACTAGAGTGAAAAATAAAGTGCTTCACCAAAGGTGGCACAGAATATCTAGTGGTATGGTTATGCTTTGCCACTAACCATGGACTAAATGAGAGATATTTTGCTGCAAAATAAAAAATTTTGATACATAGCTAATTTTAACAAGTTACAAGAAATCTGAGACAGCATTTTAAATCTCAAAGGAAATGATGGACAGATAAAGTGTCTGTTATCAGGAAAGTTACCTAGCCTGAGAGCAAGTCTAATATTTTAAATATTAAATATTCCTCTCTAGATGTGCATAATTTACATGGGCTGTTTCCAGGCTATTACATGTCCCAGAGGTAAGAGGGAGAAGGGGATAACCATTTGGTGCTCAGATAGATGGGAAACAGGTCTGTACTGTCAAGAAGACCTTGATGGCAGGAACAGTGTGTGAAAGACACCAGAAGGATCTTGGAGACCAATTTTAGGCAAGTGGGCAGGGAACACAAACAAGGGAGAAGAGAGATATAGAAAGAAGTGGAGATTATCATGGAAGCGTGACAACATTCCTCAGAGTAAAGAAAAGCCAAAAGCAGGATTTGAAGAGAAGAATGTGATTAGATGAGTGGGGAGAAGGGTGAATTTTTCTTTTTAGCAGCATAATTACTACTATTGAATGAAAAGGAAGGAAGACAATAGTAGTTAATCAATTCTTGGCAGAATATATTACAAAAAATGTCAGTGATTCAGAAAGAAAACGTTTAGAGGAAGGAGGATTTTTTGGACCTAAACAAACATCAAGGGAAGAACCTAAAATTTACAGGTCTCCCATATGTGCAAATCACAGAGATTTCCTTTAAAACTTTCTGTACAGAAATGGAAGTTGTAGAATATAATCAGACTAAAAATTTTGAGCAGCTAGCGAGTAATCAGCAGGATTTTCATGTTTTTCAGGCCCACTTCTGTTTGTGCAGAGATCAAAATGGGAATTTCAAATGAATAATTTAGCTGCCTTTCCTATTGAAGAATGTAATTCATATTTGCTTAATAGTTTCTGAGTACCTCAGCATGATTTTTAGCCAAAGTATTGAGCCTTTGCTAGAAGGAGGTTGCATTGCTCTTGTGCATTAGACAGCAGCATGTGCAGCATGAGCAACAATCAGACCGTGTTATGTGGGTGTATCTGTTTAGGAGTTGCTTACCCAGGTGTGTAGCTGGCTGTCCATAGCCAGTCAACTCTCTATGTTTTTTAAGGAGGAAGAAGGGGAAACGTGTCATTTAAAACACGTAGGCAAAAATATCTGGCAAATTGTACTGAGAATATCCATGCTATGTGTAGAACCCTGAACTGCTGCACCTGCATTTGACTGGCGGACGCTGCAGAGTCCAAGTGCAACACAAGGAACCTTACACCAACACACACACACACAGAGCCACAAAACCATGGCGTGGTGCAGCTTGTAAAGGGATCTCTCAGCAGTCATCACCTGACAAGGGCTGCAGTTTGAGATTAGCAGGGTCACCCTGGTGGGGTGGGCTGGAATAGTGCAACAGCTTTGTAACACATTTGTACAGTTAAAACAGCACCTCAGTGACAATGCACATAAATTTTAATCAGCTCACTTCATCTGGGCAATGGACAAAGATAATATGCTGGAAGGAGAGGGAGAGGGAGTCAGGGGGGGCAAGGGAGCAAGAACTCTGCTGGAATACATATTAAATTTCAAGTCTTAAGAGGGAAGTGTGAAAACTAAGAAAACATATTAAAAGAAGTCTCAAAGGGTATGCCCTGGCAGAAAATTATCCCTAAACGACAAGTGCCCATAGGAAAGTATTCTTCAATCATGTCCTTTAGCAGGCTGGCACCCTTACTAATTTGTCTTGGGGGGGAGGTGGGAGGGTTAGGCCCTGGCTGGGCCAGCGGAGCCTGGCTGTGCACAGCACAGCTGCGTTTTCTCAAAGTTCTTGAGAACCGGAAAAAGTCCTTTTGAGCCCTGGGCTGATACCTTGTACCATCTTTTGTGCAGCTGTAATTTTGACAAGGGGAGCCAATTTGAACTTCTGTAATCCTCAGCCCCAGACACCTCCAACGCCTGAGACTCTGTGTGTGTGTTTTTTTTTCCAAAGGTTTTTCAGCTGTGCTCTTGAGAAAGTCATTCCATCCAAAGAAAGGGAGGGAGGGGGGGAGAAAAAAACATCTGTCTGACTTTGTCCGGGAGATTGTTTCTATAGCTGTAGCATTTTGAAAAGCAGGGGGAAAAAAAGTTATTTTTCCAAGCCAGACTACCCATATTTTTCGTTTTTTATATCCTCCTCTGTGATGGACATCATTTCCTGCCCCTCCTTTCTTTCAACCACTGTTAAAAAAAAAATAAAAAGAAGGGGAAAAATAAACCCAAGGAACTGATTGAAACTTGACTTAGAATTGCACAATGATCTTAAATTTTCCCAAGACTTATATTTTGGGAAGGAGCTGTTTTATGAATGGATATAAGGCTGACACATGAAACGCGTGGGATCTGTCTGAGTGCCTTGTCTGGGTCAGCTGTGACATCTGGCTCTTATGAATCTGGCGTATTGTGACTCACTAATACACAAATAGTAATCCTTGATAGTATCCACTTGTGATGCTTTGCGGGTGTTGTCACAAACAACATTGAATGCCAGAGAACGGCCTTAATTCTGGCCTGCCCCGCAGCCTCAGGCTGAGATGGCTGTGTGGGTGAAGTGCTGGGTGGGGTATCAGCAGGCTCACCCCATTCCCTCAGCAGCCTGGTGGTTCCCTGGGGTGCTGCTGGGCTTGTGAGTGATCTCAACTCACCAGTCATAGAATCACACACTCGTAAAACATAATGAGTTGGAAGGAAACTGTCAGGATCATTGAGTCCAACTCCTTGCCCTGCACAGGATACCCCAAAAATTACACCATGTGTTTGAGAGATTCATTCTGTAATAAGCAAGTAAACTTTAATGCCTGAAGCAGATTCAGTCTGTGTGTTTCCCTTTGCAGTCTCTACAGGGAAGAGCCTGCCCTGATGCATGTCTGGTGAGTGCTGCCGTTGATGGAGAGTGTGACTTTGCGGTACAGGTCCTCCCTGATGTTCCTTGTTGGCAAGGCTGTAAGGAGAGAAAACCAACCTCCACCAGCTGTAATGTGGTTTGGTATCAAAGGGAATTTTGTACCAAGACCTTGATCTGTGTGTGGATTGCTGCAAAATGGTCATAGTCGTGACAGGGGAAAGTAGCCCTGATAGAGGAATACCCCTCCTGATGCCTGTGAAATTGCCTAGACCAACTGAATCTCTTGTAGTGTGATAAGGCACTCAGTGTTGTTACAGGGTTCAGGATAAAACATCCAGAAATTCAGGAGTGAGTTGATGAGAGAGGAGTTCATTTAACAACAGCTTTTTTTTCTAACGTGTTCCTGAAACAAAGAGACTCTTGAATTCAGGGTAGTTCAAAAGGTGAGGCAAAACTATATATAAAATCTGACTTGTGTTTCCTGCGTCTCTTCTAGCTGGAGAGACTCTTTAGGATGGGCTAGGTGCAAGCTCTGATCTTATAGCTTTGGCTGTTTGGCTGTGGAAATCTTGATAATTGGTTTTCTGAAGTGCTGCATAAAAAATTGATCAATTTTTGAAATTTGCTATCTTGTTGGGGGGCTGCAAATGGACTAGCTAGATACAGAGAGGTGACCATGGTGAGGGCAATTGGTGATGTGCCAAGAGACCAAGATAACCCTAGCTCCTTTGGATGACAGGAATATCATGTGCAAGCTCAGAGGATAGGCACAACAAGATCATTTAATCCCTAGTGGCAGAATAATGGGGATGGGCATTACCTTTACTTTTACATAGGGATGAATTTAAAGAGGTTAGGATTAGGGATGAGTGGTGTCATGTCCTCCCTTCCCACACCTGTTGAGAAAGTAATATATGCAATATGAAGTCAGCCATCCTATTTTTTAGGGTATTTTAGTGTCACTGCTTGCGCTTGGCTATATGTCACCCTGAATGTCGACCGGAACTTGTGGAAGATGAGGAATTTCCGCCCACTCTGGAGACTGCAGTACCATACTTGAATGGTGTCAAGTGTAATCCCAGATCTGACTGAGCTTCTCAGAGTCTGCATTTTCATTCTCTCCTTGGTGGTGACCTGAACTTGAATAAAAACCCAAGGTCTGTGGGGAGCTCTGAGCCCCACATAGTTGCCTGGAGCCCCCGTATCCTCTCCTTCCCTCAGTCCCCAAGTACACTAGGAGGTAAAGAAGTCAGCTGTTCTGCAACAGTGAATATTTTTTTCTGTCATTTTTGTTGTAGCAAGTGAGGATTATTTGTGGATTATAGCTATCTGGGGAAAACCTTGCTCTAAGTCATTTTTATATGAGGAAGGATAGGCAGTTGGATTTTTTCTGCCTGTGGCTAGTGTTCACACATTGTCTCTGTAAAGTTTTAGAGTGGAGAGAAGGCAGTGATTTATTAGTGGTTTTGGTATTATAGCACTACCTAAGATGCCTAGCGATAGGGGAAGGCTCCTGCAGCCCTGCATATTAATTGTGCTAAGCAGCCTTCAGACACAAAACAACATGCAGCACTGAAAAACTGATCATTCAAATGCAAGACAAGTCATGTGCTTCAATGGGATGAGTGATAAATCTTGAAACAGGAGAAGAAATGAGTTTCAGAAGCTTCTTTTGTTGTTGTTTTGTTTCCTTCAAATTTCCCCACACAAGAATAAAATCAATCTAGAAGAGCCAAGAAACCTGTAATGGATGAAATGTTTTACACATATGTGATGGAAAACTCTACTCTGTTAAGTCAAAAAGCAGCTTCTGAAAAACTTAATGTGGCTAGAAAGTCACAGGTGCCTGACCCTTCTGGCCCCGTTACCTCATTGCTGCATATGCTTGGACTTTTTCACCACTTTTTCAAACTTGCCATATGGGGAGATCATATTCTGCTAACCTGAATCTTCCAAAACACTTTGCAGGACCTCGTGCCAGAGAAGATTCTCCACATCTCACCCTTTTATCCTCACACAGGAGCATTAGCAAACTAAATATCTCTCATTTCAACTTCCTCCCAGCCCCACTTTTTTGGCTCATGGTTCATATCTCTTTTAAGCAGCTGTTTTTCAGCTGACATTTAAACTAAGTTCATATCCTTAAGGTTGATTTCTAATGTTTCCTTGGGAAGAAAAAAAAGGACCATGCAAACAAACACGCATACACAGACACACATCATTACCATGTAAATTCTGTTGAACTCAAATAATTCAGAGTACTCAGTAATACCTACTTCTGGAGACTGTTGGCATCTCAAGCTCATCTTTATGGTGGGTAACCAACCATTCCCCAGAGCAATACCTAGCTCAAGGGACTAATAATAATATGCTGTACATGAGGCTTTTGCACCTCTAATATGCTGGTTCAAATCCAGCTCAGGTCTGTTGTGATTGTAAAATTTTATTACCATGTGATATTTGTTTGGTGGTCCTCAACCAGCAAACAGATGTCCGGCGCATAAAAGGGAGCAGAGGAAGAGCGCTGTGGTTACTGCGCTGGGCTGAAACACCAGATTTCTTGGTCTTTTTCCCAGGTCTGCCACAGATTGTATAGCCATAGGCAAGTCCTCTGTAAATGGTGATAATATCCTCACGGGAACATTGTGAGGATATGTTCATTAATATCACTGGGATGCTCAAACACATTGGGAATAAGGAGCTTGGTAGAACTAGAAAAGCAGCTATTGTGTATTGGCAACACCAGGGAGAGGCTGTGAGATGGATGGGTGTAATAAATGGTCTGCAAATGAGCTGTATGCTCATAAATGACCTGTACACTCTCAGCGCCTGGACATAACATCTCTAAATGGGAGATGAATTACTACTCCTGTATGATTTTTCCCATGGATATACTAATAGGAAACTGATGGTAGAGGTTATGTGCATTTTTTAAAGGGAGGTAATGCTTGGTACAAATGCTCTGAGTCTCCTGGGCAGCTCCAAGCAGAATATATCAGCCTTCAATCCTGTCATTTTGGTATACTTCTGGAAATGACAGTCTAGGCTGCAGCTTGGCCCTCTGTATGGAGTAAACTTCAGTGTTATGGTTGACAGGTCACCCAAGATGCTGCGTGGAGAAGGTCATGCTCCATGTTTTTTGGACTAAACCTTTGCTTTCACCCAGTTCTGCACAAGGAGAAGCAGAATGGGACCCAGCTACGCAGGAGCCACTTGAGTCACATTTCTTCTCCCAGGCTGGAATGAGGGGCCAGAGTTTAAAATTTGCAGGGCACCACAACGTTCCAGCCCCTTTTCAAGATGTTAGAGCAGGAGGAAGTAGAAGCCAGTATTATTTCTCCCTTTGCCGACTGATTCTTACCTCCTGCATGTCCAGGCCCCCTGTTAGAGTACAAACACACTTGTGGTAAGAAGGAGTAAAAGGGAGTGGGCTTCTGCTGCCAGGAAGGCTCCTGCCTCCAGGTATTTTTCAGTGGAAGAGATACACTCCACAGAGGGTGGGTTATTGGGGATGGCCTTACAGCTCTTGAGAGATGCAGAAGGTATTTTTTGAAGTGTGAAGTATTTTTGTTAGTTCCTTAAATCCCAAACTTCAGCTGTTTTGTAATAGCCCACCCCTGCTAACTTCTAAGCACCTGAGAACAAGTTTGTTTCTGCTGATAGTCCTGTTGAGATTGGAATGATCTGTGTGAGTAAAAAGTAGGTATGTTTACAGAATTGGGCTCTGAGCTCATTCTGCTGCCTCTTACCGTGGTTTTGAAGTTTTTTCTTATCTTGTTTTAACATAAGTATTTTGCTAAAGGTACATTAAATGGTTGGGAGGGATTTTATTTTTTTTGGTGGCAACAGAAACAGAAGAGCAAATGTTGCGGTTTGACATTTGAGAGAAAAGGAGCTAATTATTGTTACCCGAATTAGCTTTGGTCAGGAGTAAACTTAAAACGTGGAGCCACACGGAGAAGCGTTTCATTTACGTTAGGGAGCACTTACCAAAGCTGTTCCATTGATTCACCGAGGCAGCTCCAGCGCATCTGTGCAAGCAAGCCCAGCGCAACCTGATCCTTCCAACTGAAAATCCTCCTGCCATGCCTGTGTTTCAGACAGGCATGCTGAACTACTTCTGTGCTCTTCCCAACTTCTCAGAGTACTTGCTTCACAGTATTTGCAAAGCTTCTAAATGGCACAACTACACCGCTGTGGATAACGTATTTTCCACTGAACTGGAGGTCTGATTGTGAACATAGTCCTTCTCTTTATGCAATGTTTCGTTGCTTTAGGCTGGGGAGCATATTTTACATCAGAAACTCAGGACATAGGCTCATATTTATTAATTAATAGCAAAGTAAAAAGGAAACTGCTGATATGTTCCTAAAAGAAACAACAATAGATTAAACCAGAGAGTGATTCAGAGAGTCTCTCTTGATCTTTTGGCAAAATGCTGAGTGGTCCATGCTCTTGAGAATATGAGCTCACTATTATTTGAATATTGTGCCAGCTTAACAATTCTTAGTGTCACTTGCATGAATAAGTAAAATTACTATATGTCATCTTGGATTTCCTTAACCTGTAAAAATTAATCATGGCATTAAGTGTTTTCAGGACTTGAACTTNCTGTTGCTGGGAAAGACCTAGTGGAAAAATGCGTTGAGATGTGGGTAAGTGCTGCCAACCTCCTGTTCCAAATTCTGCTTCTGTGCTGTCTAGCCTTGGTTTGGCCCTACAGAAGTCTTTGTCATTACACCAGCCTTCTGTTGCATTTCTGGAACAGAGATATATGCCTTCACTGTTCTTAACCAAATGTTTCCTTTACCAAATAACCATAATTTTTGTCCATTTCTGAACTTTTCCATGTTATGGGATTTGGACTGAGCCATGACAGTCAGGAGCTAAGTATATATTTTCTGCAAAGTTTGAGATGCTTTGGAAGTAGGATTTTCATTCAGTCTGTTCTCTAAATATGAATTTAGTATAACTAAGGGATTGAGAATTCTCCTATCCTTCCCCAAAAATATTATGAAATGTTGGTAAAGAATGGGACTGATAGAGCAGAAGATAAAAAAAAAAAGACAAGTGTATTTATTCTTAATCTTTATGGCCTTTGCACAGAATTATATTTTAGGGGGTTCACTGATATGGCGTTCCTGTTCCTGATCTGTCTTCTTTCTTGAAGTAGTTATGTTTATTAGTCAATTTCTTTTTATATAATAAAGCCCATGAAGTTCCTGACCAGTATCCAGTAGCAATGACAGTTACTGCTTTGTGGAGTTCCTTTTCTCTTATTAGCTTTGATCAAGAAGGCTCATCCATTGTCCCAACAGTGACCTCAGCAGATTGTCAACAAGGGGAAGGCTAATATCACTGAAGCACCATAACATTATTTATTTTCATCTATAAAGTCAATGACTTGCCTGGTTGTTCCTTCATCCAAAATATTGAACATATTCTAAGCCAAATATATAGGAAATAAATGAGAGACAGAAAGCCATCCAAAAGCCATTGCTAGACATAACAAAAGTCAAAACAGCTCTCCAGCTGGCTGTGGTAATGAGGGAAATATAGCTGTTTAGAAAGCCATTTCCATTTCTTAAAAAATCCAAATGTAGGAGTACAGAAGGCATTCAGTAGTTCTGTGTTATCTTGCCCACTTGCTTATTATAAAGTCTTGAAAACTGTTTATTCATAAACTGATTCTGCTCCTAACCTCCCTCACCATGGCAAATATGCTAGTAGAAATCATTGGCATCGTAAAGGTCATATACTATATTTGTCATGGCGCCGACTTAAAATTTTGGTGAGTATTCTGAAAGGTTGCAGAAATAATAAATGTTGTAAGTTCTTCCAATTTTATAACTGTTAATTTTTGAACTCATGGGATAATAGGAAACCTCTGAAAGGAAGACAATATCTCACTTGTAAAGGAAAGAAAAGCTTGAAAACAGAAATCTCTAAAAAGGTAAAAGATGAAAACTGTCAACTCTCTATTATTGATGATTGGTTTTTCTGCATGTACAGAGTTCAATAAGCTTTATTGTTTCATGCATATAACCATACTATTTTCAGGGATAGTAAAAATCCTGAAGTAGTATAGTATTTTTCATAGATTATTTTTTCTGTTAAAATGAGGGGCTTATGTTTATGAACAGGGCCTAAAACAAAGGCATGGCATGAGGAGGCACAGTGCTTTCAGCAGCTCAGCTGTCTGCATGCCTGCCCCAGGACCACAGCTCAAGTTGTAAAGCCACTGGAAGAGATCCATATTATGTTCTGTGGCTCGAAATATGGAAAAGAATGCTAGCAAGGGTCCATACATCTGTGCTAATGTGCTGATCAACTTGGAAGTCAATTGGGAAGATGTCAAGTGAGATGAAACCGATGTTTCATCAATGGGCCTGACTTGATGCATGGAAGACCTTAGTGTCTCTTTACCACCCTCGATTGTATTTCCTATGTCAAGAACCTTTTCCTCTATGCCAGAGTACAACAGCTACCATAGGTAAGCACTGACCAAAGTGAACCAAAGAAGTTCCCATGAAAAATTGTAATAGCAGCAGACATGTATTAGAAAGGTTTAATGATTTTGATACACGAGCTTGACATTAATAGTCTTCTCATTCTTAGTTTTGATGAGTTAAAACATAAAATCAACTAGTCGCACATAATAATGATTAATATTAATCTGTGCAAATTGAGAACATTAATTCATTAAAGTTTTGGTTGACTGGTTAACATTTAATTCTATGAGACAGATAGGAAAATATGGACTGAAAAATTCAAGTAGTATGTGATATTTTTTGTGTACAGTGAGGGTGGGAGATTTAGAAAACTGAAGCTAGTTATTACTATTTTTATTTTTTTCTGTCTGAAGTGATTCAGTGACCTAATACTGACCACAAGAATGCTTTTTGAATTTGCCAAATATCTGGGAGAAAATCTGACTTGAGCAGGATTATTGTGTTTGACAGAGAAATTTCTGAAGATGGTTTTAAATTTTGTTACATAGGATGGGAAATCAGACTGTCTGGTCAACTTGCTGCTTCTGATCTGAAAATACACAGCCTTTCAAGAAATGGCTAAATGAATTTCTTCTTACAGAAGAAAAGAAAAAAAAGCTGATTAAAGGAATATTACTTGCTGAATATATTTAGAGATACTTGCAATATTTTCATAAAAGCAGCTTTTACACAGACCAGAATGTCAGTGGGTTTTGGTACAAATAATCTAAGTTGTTAAAATCATCTAATTTGGAAAGCCATGTATTTCTACGGGGCAAAAAGGGTTTTATGACTGAGTTACTCTAAGGGCTCAGAAGCTGTAAATTTTTTTTTTTTTAAACAAAGTTCATAGAGGAGAAGTGCCAGGGTTCTCACAGTGCAGATAAGAGAGTGGAGTGATGACACATATCTGATGCTCCCATCCTGCTCTTAGAGTACCCTGTAGCCGTCCTATATATCCCTGGCCTTTGCTTTTACTTTATTAATTTCATCTGGAAGTTATTTCAGACCCAGATCTGCCTTCCTGTGTGTAATCTGAATGGGTTGTAATCTCAGCTGTGCCTTGTAGGTGCTAATACTTCAGCAGTCCTGAGGTTTTTGAGGGCAGACAGAGGGCTATTAGATAGTCTAATCCGACAATATATTCACAATGGCCATAGGATTTTGGAATGCCTTCAGGAAATAAACTCTTGGATGAAGAGCAGCTGGCTCAAGTTGAATGCAGGCAAGACCAAAACAATTCTAGTCAGAAAGGGGGAATGCTTTGAAGAGTGGGCCAAAGCACTGTCTCCACCTTCCATTCATTGAAGACATATGGACTCTATTTATCAAAGTTGTGCAAAAACTGTGGGTCCTACCTCTGGCTTCGATGGCCAGGTAGCATTGTTTTCTAAAGGTTTCACAGCTATCTGGGAAACATCCCTTCCTTCCTCCCAGGAAATGATAACCTGAGGGTAGGAGTACACAGCCCTGGGTTATTGGAACTTATTTGACCTGGATGTGCTTTATCTGACCAATGATGCTTACACTGAGGATCAGGTTAATGTGACCATCTAGTGGTGTGTTTAATGTCTGTAGATATTGCTGCCTCTTTCTGTGGTGCATGGCAACCTAGACATTCAAGTCCTCTCCCAAGGCTTGGTGAGCTTCTGATGTCACTTTCAGTACTGAGAGTGGTTAGTGAGTCAAAACCAGCTAATCAAATCCAAATTTTGATGTGTAAACCACCATGAGAATTGTACTCCTACTAACTGAGGCAGAACACATCGCCCAGAAGAAAGTATGTGAGAACCAGATGCAAGACTTTCTGAACTGGAGAAATGTGGAATTGTCTTGCAGAGAAGATCAGACAAACCCTCAGTCTGACTGATCATCAGGAAAGAGGCTGTCTTTTTTTCCATCTGTCATATTTCATAGTTCAAACAGCTCTGAATTCCTTAACTTTGTTTGATATTTCTTCTGCTCTACGTTTTTTGGTGGTTTTTTTGCAATTTTGCATGAAATTCTAAAACAAAAATTAGTTTGAATTTAAAAACATGAACGATAATATTGGAAGCTTCTACTCCTTTAAAATGTTCAATTCTCAAATAATAAAAATATTAACAACAAGCAATTATCAAACTGTGTTTGATATTAAAAACTTTTGTGTATTTCTATTTTTTATGTAGCAAGGGGGAAAATGTAACTTGTGAAATAGAATGGCAACTTTAAATGCCTTTCTAAGGCATGCTGAATGCAACAAAGAAGGTATAAGGCTTGTGATTATCTTCCCCTAAATGATGGAATCATAAATAATTTAGGTTGGAAAAGACCTCTGAGATCATCAAGTCCAGCTGCAAATCTGACACTGCCAAGTCCACCAGTAAGCCATGTCTTTGACCACCATATCTACATATCTTTTAAATCCCTCCAAGGATGGTGACTCAATTCCTTCTCCGGGCAGCCTGTTCCACTGCTTGATAACTCTTTCAGTGAAGAAATCTTTCCAAATATTGATTCTAAACTTTCCCTGGCACAACTTGAAGCCTTTTCCTCTTGTCCTAACACCTGTTACTTGGAAGAATGACTCCCACCTTGCTCCCTTCAGGTATTTGTAGAAAGTGAAAAGAAGTCCCCTGGACTGTCTTCTGTCCAAGCTAAAAAAAATCTCCATTCCCTCAGACATTTCTTGGAGTCCAGGACCTAAAACTGAACACAGGATTCGAGGTGTGGCTAACAGTGCTGCGTACAGAGGTTCAGTCTCTTCCCTAATCCCACTGGCCACACCATTACTAATACAGGCCAGGATGCCATTGGCCTTCTTGGCCATCTGGGCACACACTGGCTCATGGTCAGCTGCTTTCAACCAACATCCCCAGGCCATTTTCCACTGGGAAGCTTTCCAGCCGCTCTGCCTGCAGCCTGTAACTACATGGGCTTGTTGTGGCCCAGGTGCAGAACTGGGCCTTTCATGCTCTTGAACCTTATACACTTGGCTTCAGTCTGTTGATCCAGGCCTGTCAGATCCCTCTGTGAAGCCTTCTTACCTTCCAGCAGACTGGTGTTATCTTGCAAACTGACTGTTACCACTCAGTATCCACTCACTGATATCACTGATAAAGATATTAGACAAGACCCATCCCAATACTGAGCCCTGGGGACGCCACAAGTGACCAGCCACCAGTTGGATGCAACTCCATTCACCACCACTCTCTGGTGAATAGAGTGATGGGTGGCCAGTGGTGAAAAGGGACCATCCAGCCAGTGTTTTACCCAGTGAAGGGTACACAATCCAAGCCATGAACAGTCAATTTCTCCAAGAGAATGTTGAGGGAAAGCGTGTCAAATGCTTAAGTAAAATCCAGGTAGAGAGCATCCACAGCCTTTCCCTCACCTGCTAGATGGGTCACCCTGCCATAGGAGACCAGGGTGATCAAACAGGACCTGCCTGTCGTAAATCTGTGCTAGCTGGGCCTGATATCCTTGTTGTCCTGCGAGTGCTGTGTGATCACACCCAAGATGATCTGTTCCATAACCTTCCCTGGCACTCAGGTCAGGGTGACAGGCCTGTCATTCCCTAAATGCTCTTTCTGGCCCTTCTTGTAGATGGGCAGTACATCTGCTAACTTCAGTCATCTGGGACCTCCCCAGTTAGTCAGAACTGCTGATAAATGGTGGAACACATCTCAGTGAGCACTTCTGCCAATTTGCTTGGTACCCTTGGGTGGATCCCAATCAGACCTGTAGACTTGTGTGTGTCTAAGTTGCACAGCAAGTCACTGACTCTTTCATCCTGGGTTATGTGGGCTTCATTCTGCTCCACATCTCTCTTTTCCAGCTCAGAGGTCTGGGAATACTTGGTCTTGCTGAGGCAAAGAAGGCATTAAGTATCTCAGTCTTTTCCTTATTCTTTGTCACTATGTAGCCCTCTGCATCCAGTAAAGGATGGAGATCCTCTCTAGCACTCCTTGTGTTGCTAATGTAATTGTAGAAACATTTTTGTTTTCTTTCATGGCAGAAGCCAGATTAAGTTCTAGTTGGGCTCTAGCCCTTGCAATTTTCTCCCTGTCTAATGTCAAAACACCCTTGTAGTCCTCCTGAGTTGCCTGCCCTTTGTTCCAAAGGTCATAAACTGAATAAAAGCAAATCTGTTTTCCTTCACTTTTGGTAATATGCAATGAATTTAAATGAATTACATTGTATTATATTAAAAGAGAGAATGTGATACATCATAACCAAGATTGTCCAGATTGGATTAGATTTATGAGATTTTTTTATACCCACATTTTTTCCTATGGGTTGTAATTGTCCCTCACCTATTCTGCTTGTTGCTAAGACAGATCTTTAAAGTGCTGCTATGAGAAATGTGGAGTAAATTGAATACAAGAAGAAAGAATTTAGAATTCTTCTGGTGTCTCCAGCTTGTCAGGTAAAATGCTGAGAGTGTTAATATTAAATTATGCATCTTGATTTCCAAAATTTATTGGAGACCTGGCATCTGTGAAGTATTTTAGATTTTACAAGTGCATTGTTGTCCTCAAGCTAAATTGCTCCAAACCAAGTTAAAGACAGAGACAAGCCCTCCTCTTTTCCTATATCCTGCATAAATACCAAGGCATAATGGCCTTGCTCTATACTTCCAAAAATTCCTTTAATTGATGAGACAAGATGTGCAAGTGTTGGAGTTGAGCGCATGGCCGGATTAGACATGAACAATACTAATTATTTGCTTCAACAACATCTAACATGGGCAAAAGATATAATGATATACAGAAATTAGGAGTACTTTGAACCCTGAGTCAGGCAAACTCCTAAATTACTTCCTCGCAGAGAAGGAATAAGTACATTTTTTTCTGTGTTCATACCAATCACTATTATTATTCTCATTGTTATGAAGAATATCTGGATCAATTTTCCAGCGATAACAGCAGTGGAAAGGTGTATCAGCAGTGTATAAAAGTCAGCTTTTCTCTGCTGCAATACTGGTTACTTTGGGAAATTTCCCATAAAAATGCTGAGAGTATGGCAAAGAGCAATTTTATTTCTTTCTACTTGATGAAACTCTTGAGAAGCATCTTTATCTGAAAATTGAAAAGAAATATATACATAAAAGAACAAAATTAAGACTATGTATTGGAGCTCCAGTGACATGCTTGGCAGTTTTTTTCAGTTGAGTTTGAGGACATGCAAAATCTCCTGTCTCCAAGGTGCACGGTCAGCAGGGGGTGCCCTGCTTCTTCAGGAGATGGGTGAGGACTTCCTGCCCTAGAGGGAGACGGAAGGGTTTGGTACATACAGTGAGGCACCACCCTCACTGACTTGTACTTGTGGGATAGAATTAATCACCGTAGGCCACATCCTTTTCTCCTTACTGAGGTTTTGTTCAGCTATCCTCTATCTAAGCAAGGACCAAGGAATAAAGTGAGTCAGGGCTGGTTGGTCTTTTCCTTGTATCTGAGTAACACCAAGTATGATCACTCCATTAGAGAGGAGGTGGTGTTTTGGAAGAGATATTGATGAAATGAAGTTATGGATAGGACCATATTCCTAGTTTGGCTTCTCTGATCAAGGACAGTGCCCCAACAAGAAGAAAGGAGTTTTGTGTTACACAAGGAGGACAATCATTGTGACTGCATTCTCATAACACAGAGCTCCATGTGAAAGGTGTATGCAGCAGCATTGGGGACATAATCCACTTCAACAGAGGAAACCTTTTCTCCCCATTTTTAGGTAGGGCACAAAGACAGAAATAACCAACAGGTTCCCGCTCCTTATTCAGGCTGTCCAGTCTTCATCAACATTGCACCATAGCACAGAAAATAGCCATTGAATAACCAGAAAATAGCACAGAACACAGAAATATGCTATCAGGAAATTATTTATCTTGATTTGCAGATGACTGGAGAAGGGAGCTAGGGCTTTATTCTGCTTTTCTGTGGTGACTTACAATACATGGGAAAGTCCTTCATTTAAGACTCAGATTCCAAAGAGCAGCTCTAACAATCATGAAATTCTTGTTAGGAGATATTCCTGAGAGTAGTTTAGTGGTGGTCCATCCATTGGTTCCTTCCCCTGGCTCCCGCATTCTCTGGAGATAATGAGAGGGATGTGGTATAGAACTGGTTCTGTGTATGTCAGCTGTAACCTGCAGTGTAGCAGATAGTGCAGCCATTGAGATGTTGGAGCAAAATGGGTACATAAAAGGTTTTTCAGGTTGATTTGCATTTCTGAAATGGTGCAGAGTCATTAAAAGCAAGAAAAGGCTGTAGTGCACTTTTCCAGCCTCACAGCTGGATTCGATGTGGTGCTCTTGCTTTCATATCTAGGTGTCTGGGGGTGCACCTGCAAGCTGCGGGTTCTGGCATGGATTTGGAGTGAGGTAATTGGGCAGGAAGATTGGATGTGTGAGCAAGTAACAAAGAAAGGAACTGACCATTGCCATATAGATTTCAAAAGCCTCCAGAGTATGGAGTTTGGCTCATGATGACTTAGATGTTATAGCAAGGGATTAAGAAGTTTTTATTCTTCCCGAAATAGTTACAAATACAAGCGGGCATTTGACAAAATAAGATGTCACTAGCTGTCTTAGAGAAACCCTTGCAGACAACTTTTGCCATAATGGAAAATCCATATATGGAACATAAAGGTACTTTTTCATCAATTTTTGTTGTTGTTATTGTTATGGATTGCTTCATTGTGAGTCCTAAGTAGTCCTTGATCTATTCCAAAGTCTAAAAGGGGGAAAGGAAAACCTATAAAACATATTGGCCCTTTAAACAATAAAAAAAAAAGAGTTCCTATAGTGCAGCTAAGGTCAGGAAGTAATTGATCATAGCAGGATTCTGGATCCATGCCCTGCTATGTCTGAAACAAGTCTGGTTAGAGAGGGGGAATTACTCCTGGACTGGAGTAATTGACACCTGAGCCATATAGGAGGATTTTTGTTCTAGTCCAGGAAAGAATACTAGGAAAGCAACATCTTCACAGGAGAGGAACTGAGCAAATTCCTATTCCAAATAGAGTAGCAAAAATTCACACTGAAAATGGAGGGACAGTTTTGCTGAACTATGAATTGCTGTTCCCTGCAATAATATCATTTGACATGATCTTCCATTAATACATGAAACAGCATAAGAGAAGGAGGAAAGACCTCAGAAACTTAACAAATTTCCATTTTGAAGAAATGGAGCAGCCTATGACCTGGCAGGGTGCCGCAGTATGACGCAGGGCTTTGTGGGAATCAAGTTGCAACAGTGAACGGATTGAAACAGAGTGTTGAGCTGTCAGATAAGTCACAGTTGGTGAATGTTAACTTCTATTTGTTATGTTTGGAAGACAAATACCATACCCACGTACCAGACAGGGCAGGGTTAGACTGCGGGGGTGAAGAAGGGAGAAAGGCAGACCAAAGGAAGGAAGCTATCCTCTGTAAATAAATAGAAATGTCAGTCTTCCCCATTTACTTAGGCTGCATTGCTCATGACCCTATTGTACCACCAGCCAGCAGGGCGAGTCAGTGAAGGACCATTTTTGTCCTCCCAGAATTAGGACAGAGGGTGCAAGTTGTGTTAAATGAGATTTACGTCTTAATATATTTATTGACAAAACTTACAGTCGCAGTCAACCTTATCCATGAAAAATCCATGAAAAACATTTGGTCTTATCCTGTTACTTATTCTTTGCAGATACTTCATAAAAATATACGTAGCATCTCTGTAAACTACAACAATTGCCCATTACTAATTAATTATAGTCAATGTTCACATTACTACAGTGTAGTAGGAGCACAGAGTTTTCAGTCAGAAAACTTTTTTTGTGAGTAGTATGTATAATAACAAACAGGAAAGGAACTTGTGGAATTATAATATAGGGTTCCATCTATATTTAGGTGCACTGAGAATACTGTGGTGATCACGATATAAATAAAACAAGTATTTGCACGTTTTACTCAGTACACCTTGCCAGAGTAGTTTTGTCTACATTTCCAATGGAAAGTAGTAATTGCTACTGAGAATGATGCCCCCCTAATCTCTAAGTGTATAAAAGACAAGAGATTTTAAAATGTTTGAAGAGATAACTAAAAATAATTTAAAACATATTTGCAGCAGTTAAAAATTAACATTTCTAGGAAAATCTTTGTGGTGTCCTACTTTCACTTTTTTGACTGTGCTGGTGAAAATAGAGGAAAAAGAAAAAGTCACTTCCTCTGTTTACTTTAGTCTTGGGGGTTTTACCTAACAAGGCTTGAATTGCAAATAGGGGCATAATTAAGGCAACACGGAGTATTTTATAGATGCACTGTTATAGAATTGAGACAAAAAAAAAAAGCTTATTTCTAGGTGTTAGTTGGCATAGTCTGTTACAAGCAGTAGTGTACTCTGTGCTCTCTGATGGTGCTCCAAAAGGTCCTAACATACCATATCAGGAACAATGGATACAACTGAGCCGGCAGTGTTACAGCTTGTTTCTCTGGCAAGTAACAGGATTTCCTAGGACTTGAATCTGATTCTGAGACATTGCTCTTGCAGCCAACTGTCTAAGTAGCTTCTGAACAAGTTGAAGGCACCTGGCTTTGGTGTTCAGTGAGATACAGAACAGTGTCCCTTGCAAATCTGCTCAGCAGAGATGACCGATCACACTTATATCAGGGAATATTCCTGCATTTTCTGCAAGTGAGCTATCCTCAAATGTTCTCCCCCTACTCAGTAATGTGCTTTGTGCTGTTCAGTAAGATGGAGCAAGATTTACTAGGGAGCAAAGAATGCATGGCCATCCCCACCATAGATAATTGCCTGTTCCCATGAGCAAGCTATGGAAGTGTTTTCACTTCAGGGCTTCTATTTAATTGTGTGCAGGAAAGTAGCCAATACATTTGAACACGTAACACAGTGTGTGTTTATCCTGCCTTGCTCATTCACATTGAGTTGATATCGGCTGGTACAACTTAAAGAGAAGCTCACTGGTTTTGGGTCCTTAAACAGAAACAGGGGCTTCACTTCCAACAGCAGCATACCCTTGCTTGGTCCCACTGGGGTCTTTGTTCTTGTGCAGTTAAGTGAAACTTGTGGCCTAGTGCCAAGGACTTGAGCTATAGGGACAAGCAAGTAAGTTCCTGATTTGGCCAGACCAGCCAACTTTCTTCTCTTCCCAAGGCCAGTCAGAAGCTTCTCTTGCTCATCTGTCCTTTATACAGCCAACCAGACAAAGATTACAGTAATAAGAGCTCCTTATCTCCTTCCCTGGTCATCCCAAGGGGTAAGCTAATAGTCGATGTATAAATTACAATGGTGTTGATAAGGTCCTGTGAAGTTCTATTAATTAACAGGGCAGTTCATACCTTTCAGTGTTGCTATTTCAGCCCATCTGCAGATTTAGTCAGGCTTGTTACATCGGTTAATCTGACCAAATTTTCAAAGCTTTCTTTTTAATCATCACAGGCTTGAAACCCAGATGCGTGAGTATGTTTTTGTTTGATCACTAAATTATTGATTTTATTTTAGCAGAAATTGAATATCCAATGTCTTCAAGTGTCTTTGACTGTGACAACTGTAAGCACAGATTTGTGATTCTTTTATCTCACCCTTATCATACCCATAATTTCATAAAGAAATTGCCTGCAGGACATGGTTTTATTTCAGAGTGCAGTTGACAATACACAGTAGAGATTCACAATCAAAACCTGGCTTTGATGTTTCAGAGAGTATTAAGATGGCCTGGTGCTTCCTAGATGTATCAAAATGCTGTTTACCACCATTCTGCCTGCCACACTTATGCCAGTTTATGCCCATTAATGAATGAACTGCTTGGACATGGTCTGTAGCCTCTTGAGCAATTATTTTAGCCCTTGCTACTGCAGTCACAATTTGGCTAGAAATAACTATAGCTTTCTCTAAAGTTAGTTCTGGTTCAAGCAGTAATTGCTCACATAGCCGTGGTATGGCTACTCTGTCCACAGGCTCCACAGAAATATCACTATGCTAGTAAATTCTAAGAGTAACATCATTAGTATTGGGTTTGTTCATTTTATAAAAATGATGGAATATGTTAAGGAGGAGTTCTTCATATTCAGTTGTAATAGCTAGCTAAAAGCAGCAGAAAATGTCAAAATAATAAGTAGTCAAAAAACAATAAGACTACAGTAGGCATTAGTAGAGAGACTGACTTTTCAATATTTGGGCATCTGTTCTCTTTAATAGCAAGACTATATTTCTGGGAAATTTAATTTTGTTTTTGCATGATTTGTAGGTAAATCATTATTTTTAATGATATGTCTGTGTTTAGAGTCCTAAATAGGTTCAGAATCCTGCAGTGATAGGGGCAGGAGAAACACACATAACACCTTGTATCAAATGCCAGGCACCAAAAAAGGCCTGGTTAAGTAGGTTATTGGGAAGAAAAAAACCACCAAAAAACTAGAAGTAACAAAAGCTATATGAGGTTAAGCACAGACTAGCTACATGCCAAATTTATAGGAATCAGATGGGATAGCTTCTGTATTTCCACTATTCTCATCTTCCTCAGAGGAAGAACACTGAAACAAGTGTTATGGGAGAGACCTAATATGTATGATGGCAAAGTCTAGGACTACAATACAGGCTGCATTTCTCTAGGACCTTCTGGCCAACAGCTAAGGTTTTGTCTCAGAAATACAAATAAGCAAGTTGTGGTACCAGTTAACAAAGAGTTGACAGTATTATTAACAAATACTTCACCTAACATGATGGGAGGAAACTGGGTACCTTCTGGGAGGGCTGACTAGAAACAGAGTGCCATGTAACAGAGACTTTGGAAAAGGTGTATTAGTGAGTCTCAAACAGTTAATATATATTCAAAAAGGTATCCAGAAATCTGGGTGGTTATCTGAGCTAAACTGAACCCATCATTATTAAGTTCATTCCCAGGATTAATGGCCATACAGTACAGAATGTGCGTGTTTAGTGAAGCCACAAATAAATTATGAAGGTTAATAAGTGTTTCTCTGAATAAGGAGAATTATTCCTCAGGGAACCATAAAATATGCTATTAAGACTTTAAGAAAATAGGCGGCCTCTACCTTTTTGAGATTGTGGCTTGTTTTGTTAAATAAGGCAGTAATTGTTTTTGTTTTAATAGTGTGACTGGCCAGGTATTCCTGCTTGAGCTCTTTCACTGTTTCTCAGGGTGAGAAGGTCAAATCCAACCCTTTAAAATTTGATTTGGAAAATGGAACCAAGGGGGGGGAAAAGTCAAACAGAATGGTGTTATGTGTGTAGTTACAAGTCTATGGGAACACTCACTAACCAGGCCCTGCATACTCAAGTCAACAGCCTTCTCCAGGGTGCCAGACTTCTCTGCCCTTCACATATACATGAATGCATAAATGAAGCAATGCTGTGGATTTTCCATTCAACTGGATGGGGATGACCTTTGCACCCCAACTACTAGCTGGGGTGACACTAGAGGAGCTCATTTGGAATATCTGAGGTGACACTGCAACATTACTGCCTTCGAGCGTCATGTGCACATGAACTGACAAATGGTGTCACTGGGAGGACAGTGCTGTATTTGATTAGCACAGTGACACAGGGAGGAAGATCGATCAGAGACTAACAGCTTTAAGGAGAACAAAAATTAGATACTGAGAGTGATGAGGAAATAAGAATAACAAGAAATTAGCAAAAAATGTATTGGTCATTACTTTGGTGCTTCTGGGAGATCTTTGGGATCATCTTCAGGATATATAGGCAGCAGTAATAAACTGGACATGCCAGCTGAGACCCTCACAGTAAGCTTCAGAGTTTCACAGGTTCCAACTTGAAATGTTTTTAGAAGGACATATAGTCTCTTTTACAGCAGAGACCACAGATTCTCAGAGACCCACAAATCAACATTGCTGTAAATGCTACTCTCTCTTAGTCTCAGCTGCAACTGCACAGTTAAGAGGAGCTTCTCAGAGCTTCTCTTGTCCAATCTCACATGGCAAGAAGCTTTTATGATTCCAGTTTCTTAGAACACAACAGAAAAAAAGCCCAACCCACAAGTCTTTGGTTAGTGTAATGAATTTCAGACAAGTTGGTCCAAAAATGCATCCTGTGGTCATCATGTAAAAGTCAATACTTTCCAGGGGTGACGACATTTTGTTATCATAATGTTTCCTTAGGGTTAAAAGAGGAAATAAATGCTCCATCTGAGATACCACTGTGTGATAGCTGTTGGCATGTATACACTAGAGTAAGTAGTTCCTGATGTTAGCTAATTTGGTCCTGAAGCTAGGTGAAAGGAGCTCAGTTTTGCTGCAGATTTCTGGTTCTAAAGCTAGCAACAAACCTCAAGGCATGAAAATGAAGGCAGAATGACCTCATTCCAATTCAGATGCTGCATATGAACATTCTGTGGGCAGAGTTTGAAATTTCTTTCTTGATCTGAGTCCAAATGCTGAAGCAAGAATAGTCTAATCAAACCAAAGAAGAAGCTTGCATAAATGCCTTGGACCAGAACCTGTCAATTGCTGTAGAGCTGTGCTGACAAGAAGTTATTTCTCCTGTGTTAATATCATCAGAGGAAAGTATTGGAACAAGAAAATAAACAAAAAGATACATTGACTTGAGGTTGAGTGCAAGAATGAAGATAGCTGAAGCTCAGTGGGAGTTTTGCCATGGATTTTGCTGAATCCCAGGACTTCAGGCATTCTGTTTTTCTGTAAATCTGTGCAGAGAACTGAGATGATGAATATTGAAACCAATATCCAGGTGACAGTTTGTGTCAAGAAAATGTGTGTGTGTCTGCAAATGAGTGTGCACACACAGGCTTCTTATTAAGATATACTTTCCCTATTTCAAATTTAACTCAAAAACTATTTTTGTAACATTTAGCACTGTCAGAAACACGGGGGCAGATCGATGCAAGCTGCTCTGAGCTATTTGCAGTCTGAATGGAAACTACCTTGCATTTTGCCATAGGTTTACTCACAAATATTAGGGTCTGAGCATGTCAAATCCACAGGTACTTTGTCATGTTTTCACATAGAGATCACATTCCTCATTTCCCTTCAGTAGGAAACTGTAATTAATTATTTTAGCTAGTGATGAAAGATTTAATGTACATATTTACTTCATTTCACAAAGGGAAATAGGATTTTATTTTTAGGGAGAGCTGAATGTCAGCTGTATCAATTTTGACTTCCCTTCTTAGGAAGAAGCAACAAGGAGCGCGTACACTATGGAATCAGATATTGTAATGGACAGTAAGAGAAGTTTTTGAAGAAGATAAAAATCAATTGCTCACCCTGTCAAATTTTTTGAGGAAAAAAAATCAAGAGGAGACTAGTGGGGAAAAAGAACATTTTTGAAAGAGATGGTTGTTAGTGGTAGAAGTTCAGAGAAGTTAACTAAAGACTGGTTCTTCAAGAGAAGATCTGTGGCATTTCTTAGTCCAAGCAAACCAGAAAAAATAGTGGAATATAAAAAAGTCCCAGGGAGGAAGAGTGAGACTCAATGTTTTGAGTTGATGAATAAAACATGCTTCTTAGTACTTTTTAAGGTTGCAGCACTGGGAAGAATTTGACTATAGGTTGCATTTGCACAGTAGGCTGATGAGATGTAGAGGTGCTGCCTTTGCAAGGGGAAGAGTGCGGATATGTACCCCAAAGTCAGAGAAGTGTGGAGGATGCTGTGAATTTAGACAGATATTTGTAAGCCTGGTGGGAGGTCCAGGTGATCCTCAGTGACTTGGAGAATTCAGTAAACTTTTGCAAACATCTTGCAAGGGCCTTTCTTGGCTAATGTCAGCTTCTCAGCTCACCATCCAGCTTCTCAATTTCCTTCTTCTATCCAAAAGAATTACGTCTGGCTTGAAGATGCTTCAACTATAAGAGTTTCAGTAACTACCAGTATATTTCTTCTTTCTAACTCATTATTTGGTTTGTCTTCAGCAAAGACCATCACTTTGGTTTAGAAAGAAGCATGTGGTATGGAACTTGTAAACAAATGGTACACATGTGAGTAAGAGATAATTACTGTGACAAAGTAAACTACAGTCTAGTCAGGATGGAAAATCCACTTATGACCACTGTTGTAGCAAATGATGACATTAAGAAAAAATAACTCCATAGTGGAACTGCTCAGAATTTATTTTAGATGGCAAGCACTTGCTTAAATGCAACAATGAGCAAACAACGTAATTTGTTGAGACTTGACTCTTGTTAATGGTATGCCTTAGTGTAGCAGGTGTCTATGCATATAATGGTTTGTTTAATCTGTGTTTCTGAGTTCCTCTGAATATGCCAAGAACAAATATTTAGGACCGGAAGTTAAATCTTAAGAGATAATTTGGAAAAGACAATTAGGTTGTAGGCCATGCTGAGTTATAAAGAGTGGTTTGTGAGAATGTTCTCTGTTGGGGGCCAGGTGATCAAGAACTGCATGGTTGTTCTGCTTATGCCTGCAAACTACAGACTTGATTTCAGTAAAGGAGAAGGGCTTCACCAGCTTTTTATGTGAAGCTATATATTTTATAATTTTTAAGGGTTTGCTTCTATTGCCTAAATATGCTTCTATTGTCTTCAGACACAATGGCTTTTAAAGGTACAAGTTGGTTTAAGACATTCGAAAGAGGAATGTGTAAAATATATTCAAAGGGATCTGTTCCTGGCATCATCCAGTGCGCATCTCTGAGAATATGTATTTGTTCTATGAAGGACCTGTTTATCCTTCTCTTTGATACAGCCTTGTAGAGTCTAGATCACAACTGAATGAAATGAAGGTAAAACGAAGGTGGTAAAAAATAAAGGAGATAATAAAGGTGAAATTGTAATGAAGCATTTACGAAAGTTGCTTTTGTCTCTTGTTTCAGAGAAAGCTTTATTAGTGATTCATAATTTTGTCTATTCCTCCATGATACTTCAGTGCCAGTTATTAGTGGGATTGAATTAATATATGAAATCATGAAGATAACCCAAAATGATACAACTTCTACTCTGTACACAGAAAATTATAAATACATTTAGACTACAGTTTTTTCTCTGAGGGATAATTTGCTTAATTAATTGACATAAGGCACTATATTCTATAAAGACATCAGTAAAAAATTTTATGTATCTCTTCAATGACTTAAAGTTCTGATTTTTTTGATGCTGGGAGCAGAATGTCATCCTCATTTTCTTTTGATTGTACTTTACATAAGAATAAGTTATCATTTGATGGGTAAAAGTGAAAAATTGAGTTTTGGTTGCATTTCTTACATATTTCAATTTTATCTTTCTAGGATGTTTCCATTCGAGGATGTATTATTATAGTAGTGGTTTGTAAATAGGCACAGCTTAGGGAGGATAAAATAGTTCCAATAGTACACAATACAGTGAAAATACATCTATTCCAATTTAGTTTTACACAGAGAAGCATCAGTGAAATGAAAATGCAGTCTTATAAATGCAGGAGATAAACCTTTGTCTTCACTTTTCCAAAGGAAGAACCACATCCTGTGAGGTGTTCAGCATCTGTTGTCCTAATCAATACAGCTGAGAGTTGGCTTTTCTCTATAGTTTTGTACTCCTAGCCAGCAACTCTCCAGCTATAAGAAAGCATCATTGTTTGGCATGAGGAGAAAAAAAGAATTATATATTTTATGGGAAATCTAAATCATCTTGTCATCATATAACTCAAAGATGGCCAAGTATGTTTTCCCTCAAATTTGTTTAAACAAACAAATGCAATTCTTAGATTTGTGCCACGGAAGCCAAGTTTCTGTCCAGCATGAGTTTAGGACATAAAGATTTGTTTGTGATGGAAAAAACGCCAGACACTTCTGCATAGCGGCGTAATGGAGCGCCGCTAGAATGTAGCTTATAAAACCAGATTCAGGAAAACAGAGCTGCTCTGTCTAATTTGGCCTGTGCTTTGTGATTACAATAGCATAATTGTGCAGCTTGGAAGCCTTTCCCTGTCTGCTGAAATGATGCAGTATTTAAACACATGTGAGAGTGTTTCTTCGACAAAAGGCCAGAGCTGAAGCCTCTGCATATCCCCCGAGCCTTCCTCCAAGATGGGTCCTCCTCATGCCATCTGACTTCCTGTGGTGACTCTATGCTGTCACCTGCATGTGTCTCTCAGGACATCCCAGTCTCCTGATACAACCACACCATCTTGTTAGGGCATGTCATTTTTCTAACAGTTTGTGGAATAAATTTCCCCTAAATGGGAGTGTTTGCTCTTCTTCTACTTTAGATAGTTGTGCTTGGTCGGTGAATATTATTTGTGTCAGCCTGTGTGGATACTTGAGACACTCATGAGGGGTGCTTACTGAGTGGAAAGCACTCACCATTTGAATTCTTCTGGAGCCTGGTCCAAAGTTTCATGGAAAAGATTTATAATATATGAAAAGGACTGAGTTCCATTTCCCAGACAAGGTGTGAATATGCAAAATATCTTGTTCCCACAGAAAGTCTATGAAAGAAAAGAATGAAAAACAACTTTTCAATATTGCAATATTTATCCCTTCATGTTCATAGAGTCACAGAATCATAGAATATGGTGATTTGGAAGGGACCTGTATGGGTCTTCAACCCCAACTCCTGACAGCCCTAATGCTTCTTGAACTCTGTCAGG
>WAAE01007471.1:0-27462 GCA_013400495.1 Nicator chloris
TTTATGTTTTTATATATACTCCATTCAGTCCTTCCTCCTTGTATAAATCGTTATACCTCTCTTCCCAGGACTAAGTAATACTTCATCCTTACTTTTTTTTTTTTTTCTAAATCCTATCAGGCTATTCCATTATTTTGAAACACCCATTATAGCCTCAGCGTTTCTAAACTCTAGTTAGTAGCTTTTTAAATGCCCTCAGTATAACTTTTTTGTCTTTACTTCTTTCCCAACAGCTGAAGAAGGAAAGGTTCTTGCACGTAGACTGAGCATCTATTCAGTCCTGTCTGAAAAAAGAGGATAAAAAAAGAAGGAAACATCTACAGTTACCAGAAATTTTTGGAGTCCTTGTATACAAGCGTGCTTGTATATATGGCTGTTCCAACCGGGTTAATTTTTATTTTTCTTCATTAATTATCTGCCCTTTGTCCCATTTCTATTGTCATTCGGTGTTAACTAGTTGGCTGAAATGTTTTGTGTAATTGGACTAAGCAACCATGTTGATAATAAGACAGAGCCCTAAAGGTCCCAAATTCTGTAGCCTCAAAATACTTGCAAATTTTCCTTGTCGCTAAATGCTGCCCCTGGCAGACAAAATTCATTTTGTGCTCCATTAGGCTCTGCTGTCTTCAGTTTTCTCTATCATGCCTGCCCCTTTCTTTCCTTAGCTGCCTTCTACAGGAGCTTCTGTAGCACTTAGCATCAAAAATGCAGTTCTTCAGAAAAACCTGTCAATGCAAGAATTTAAATCTGAAAAAATTACACAGTAATATCAGCTTGGGGCAATGTACCCTGTACATAAAGAGACATTTTTATCTTTGGATGTTGGTCCTTGTGACCAATTACCAAACCCATCTTTCCAACTTATTTTTATCATGGCATGATAACATAGTGGCTGTCACAAAGACCTGTAACATTTCCAGCATTAATTCTGCTGATGCACAATTTTGCTTTAACATGCAACTCAACAATTCCTAAAAGATGCCAACAAAATAACACATCTTTTGCTGTAATTCCAAGGCAACATGCTGCCCTTGGATCTTTTTTAACTAAAAAAAAAAATAAATAGAATTAAATATTTGTAAAGAGAGACTACGAATTTCATGTGCATGTTTCACTGCCTTAAATGGCAAAGAATTTAAATTGCATCATTGTGCAAACCAAGCATTCTACTGAACTGACTGTATATTTCTGTCTGGTCATAATGATGCAGCCAACTTACTTCTGTGATGATTTTAAGCAAGGGGTTAGAGCAAGAATGGCTCTAGGGGTAATATGAGAATGCCAGTGTTTAATAACGTTGTCCCAATTCCAGGACAGAAGACAAGGGAAGGCCAGATGAACCTTTTGGATTGGACAAAGGGATAGATAGATATAGATATAGATATAGATATAGATATAGATATAGATATAGATGATATAGATGATATAGATGATATAGATGATATAGATGATGATGATATAGATATAGATATAGATATAGGTGATATAGATACAGCTATAGATATAAATGATACAGATATAGACATAAAAGACACTATATAGTGTAGAAAGGTAGAAAGGCAGCAAAGAAAATGGATAGGGAATGTTTATTCACTGTTTATAATACTGAAAATTTGCTGAACACTTATTTATTGATTCTTTTCAGAATTAGAAACTACTAAATTGAATTAGCAAGTGACATTTTTTTTTAAATAAAAACTTTTAATCTGCAGTTTGGCCATAGAGCTCGTTACCAAATAAAGACTATTTTTATGCTAGAAGTTTAAATGGATGTTAAAAGCAAAGAGACAAAAGCATGGAAGCAGAACCTACCTGGGGTGCAGCATTTCACTCAAAAACCTGGCATCTTGGAGTGAGCATGAAGGGAAGTGTCTCTCTGTTTACCCTGTTCTTGGAGGTTCTTTCCCAAGGTTCAGCTCTTGGCTAGAGACGGGATACTAGGTCTCAGTACTTGCTAGATGTGATGTGTCCTTCCCACTTCTAGCCATCACTCTGACTGTACAGCTGTTCTTGCATCATTATTTTATCAGTATAGATCTTGGTTCTGTCACTAAGCATTTGAAATTAGTTGCTTTTTTAAAACACAGTATTTTAAACACATTTCAAAAATATAGGAGAGAACACCATGCACAACTGTCGAACAAGGTCAATTTTGAAATCCAGACAAGTAATGCCTGAGCAGGATACCTTTCTGATACTTTACACAACTTAAACTAGAGGGATGTTATACCAGCAGGTTGAGACTTAGAAACCATGATGTCCCTAGACCAGCTAGAACTGCAGATCTGCCCTGTAAATTGGCCAGTGAATTCAGATCGACGGTGTAAGTGAAGTATTTAGCTTCCTCCCCACAGCTCAACGTCTCTGTCTCCAAATGAACTCTGTGGATGTGATGATGGACACAGCAAAATTGGCAGATGGGTTGAATTCCTGGGTCATGTGAAAGTTCAGTCTGAGGAAGCATCTGATCCTGCTAAAGAGCTGGAGAGGGTCTTCAGATTTTATAGTGGGAGGTACAGGATTTCCAGAAATTCAGCTCTTGAGAGCTGCATTTTAAGAGGAGTTTCCTTACCATGGCAGGAATGACCTAGGATGCTACAGGCCTCACTGCTCCCTAATAAATAGAATGCAGAGTTCTCTCACAGGTAAGGAAGCTGTATCAGTTTTCACAGCCACAGAGCATCAAAATCAGATAGTACAAAAACACATAGTCCACCAAAGAGCAAATATTTCAGTGAATAGGCATAATGGCTGCATTTGTTCCTGCTTTGTTCTTCTGCACACCCTGCAGGAGAAATATCTCCAGAAAAGAATGAAAAATACATTTGCTGTAGCTTGTTTCCACATGGGGAATCATCTCCATCCTCTTAAACTGAAGACTGTGTGTAAGAAGTGTCTTGGACTAGCACATGTCTTGATGAACACTCACTGATCCCCTCTGAGGAGACAGAGACCATTTGGTGAATATCTGTGAGTGTCTCTGGGGTCAGCTAACAATGTCTCACGTTTTCTATTTGAAGGCAGAGCTGAGAACAGCCAGGGATGGATCTTCTGGCACAGGTTTGTTGCTGTGATAAAGACTGAAAACATCATAAAATATAGATCTCAGGTGTCATAATACATCCGTATAATGTGTCATTCAAAAAGAGAGAAACATAGCTAGAAACAAGGCAGTCAATCTTCTGCTCTTGTAGTTTGCTGCTACTTGATGATGACCTTTGAAGCAAAATTTCTTTTAAAAAATCCTCTCAAAATCAAGCGGGATTTTCTATCACAGGCCAAGCCCTCTGTGACTGTCACATCAATTCCTGTGTTTGAAGAATCCTCTTGAATAAATTGCAAGAACATTTTCTCTATTCTATTCACTCTGGTTTCTCAATTTGGGTGACTGCAATAACAGGTCTCTCACAGAGGTTAAGGGGAATTGTTAGCAGGGAGAAAAATAGTGATGAGATTTCATTTCAACACAAATGACTCAAAGAAGGTTTCAACAGCTGGTGGTTCCAATTTAACTTCCAGCCATCCCATTCCTCAGAGGAAAGCTATAAGGTATACATAACTCCTTTTTTACAGCATCCCTTACAAATTTTCTTCCTTTCATAGCCAAAGCAACTACTTTAGCCCAATGTTCTCATTTTCTACCTTTGTAAAATACATTCCTTGTCAACTTTCATTATAAATGAGGAACAAGTAAAAAGAAATCAATAATAGAGGATATGTCTCAAAGGAAAAATAAATCAAAGCATTCCATCAGAAGCAAAATTTCTATGCATAGAAACAATTCCTTTTCTGAAGAACAATATATAAGGCATCACTTCATAAAAAATAAAATTATGGAAAATCCACTTCCTTCTTAGTAGTTTGTTTCAGTGCTATTCATTCTCACTGCTTGAATTTTGCTATGTTCCCAAATTAAATTTTCCCCTTTTCAGCTTCCAGTCATTAATTCTTATGACCTTTTTTCTCTTCTGGATTGAAAAGATCTTTACTAAAATCTTTGTTAGTCCTTTTTTTCTGAGGAAAAACTGGGTCTTCTTATTGATGAAGCAAATAGATTGACCTTCTTGGCTGTAAGAAATAATCAAGTCTTGAATCTTTTTTTCTCCTCTTTTTTATGTCTTACATAATTTTTCTTTCTTGTGTAATGTCCAGTAGTGAGGTAAACTGAACTCCCAATTCTTACTGCCACCACCTTGCTTGTGCAGCTGTAGATGTTTTTTCTCTGCTGAGTTGCACAGAGAAACTTCTGTTTAGCTCATCAGCAGCATCTTCTAAATATTTTTGTTATCAGCGGCATCTTTAGGGGTTGCTTCTGTGCAGAGACATCAGAACACCACACAAAATATCCAAAAAGCTCTTATTTATTGGCCCTTCTCCTTCAATCTTATTCCAGATTTGGCAACTCCAGAACTCTTCATGTTATAAGAAATGGAAAAGTTTGTGTTATTTTTCCTAAAGCGGTCACCAAGTTTCATGAAACCTATAGGATTAAATCATAGCTTCATTTCTCAGTTTATGAGTGTATCTGACACTGGAAAGCTTTGTGTTTGTATTTTAGTAGATGGCATGTCATTCAGCCTGTGTTATTGGTATAAAATGTAGGTTGACAAGAATTACAGAGGATGAGAAAAGGGAAAAAAGTCTATATTTATATGTAATATTGTAATATTTATTCTGGAATTAAAGTAATGGATGGGAAAGCAATTTATAATAGCACCAAGACACTTTCTTCTTCTAATAAAACTAATTATAAAGGATATCTATTCATAATTATTCCATCCATTTTTTGAAAGTCATGCCTAATCTTTTATATTTTATTGTCCCCAGGATCTGTCACAATTTGGTGTATATAGTTATATAGAGTTATCACAAGCCCTTGTTTACTTTGAGATGGAAGAAAGGGAGAAGAGCCTCTGTTAAAATGCTTGCATTCTGGTCTAAGGAAGGTTGAGCTCAAAGAGGCAAAATCTTGTTTTCAGGGAGAGGAGATCCAACTATACTGAACATTATATCTCCATCTTTCTTCTCAAGCTGAGTATTGCTTAAATTTAATGCAAAAAATTCTCCAGGGAATATTATTTGTTTTCTAATACAACATGGAAAGAGCATGCAAAGTACAGAGTGAGAAAGAGAATCCATGTTTGCCCTTAGGAACACATATAGAATTAAAATACACTTTAAAATGCACTCTGCAATACATTATGCCTAGCAAAGTTTTTTAAAAGACTATCTCTGGAATGAAATGCTGACTTTTTCCAGTAGAAGGCTTATCTCTGCATCAATTTAGTTCATGGATTAGCATTTTAGTTCCCAAGAGAAATGTGCTTTTTAAGTGGCTCTCACAGGCATCTTCACTTGTCACCTTGTGGTGGACATGCCAAAGCTATCTCAGAGCACTTCTTAGAATCAAAGAATGGCTTGGCTTGGAAGGGGCCTTTAAAAAACTGTTAGTCCAACCCAACTGGACTAGGAGGACATTCTACTTGGGTGGGTTTAGTTTGGGATGAAAACAAATAAGAGAATTTCCTCCCAGCAGCAATTTAGTGTGACTCAGCTGCTAACAGGCAGCAAGTCCATGGGAACAGACTAAAGCTCATCTGTGGCCAACACCCTGAAAGTATGTGTAGCATGAATCTAGAAACCTCAATACTGAATGAGTCACCATAAAAATCTTTTGGGTCATACTGAGACACAATGCAGACCTAAACATGTAAGATGTACTGCAGTAAGAATAGCAACAAATAACATGGTTAGTAAGTAAACCCGTACTTATCCACCAAGTCCACCTCAAGTGAGTGCTTACAAGTCCAGTTTGAGAGCAAACACTTCATGAAAACATTCCACTTATCCTTCCCGTTCCTTTTGACAAGATCAGCACTTTCTGATTAATGCATATTTCTAAAATTCAGATTATCCTTCTCCATGTGCTCAGTTGGGGTTATAGTAGAGCATGAACTACAATTTATTTTGCTATAAAATAAATCATTTCTAAGATGATTGTCAGAATATGTCAGCCGCCTTCTCACTTTTTAGAACGCAAGGAGGTTGTCACAGGTAGAGAGGATTCTCTGGATTCTGTCACAGGCAGAGAGGATTCTCAGTTTTGTACTGAACCTGGCAGACAGCAATACTGCACTGTCACCAATACGTCCTTATTGAGCAAGGTCCTGGGAAACCAAAAGGCAGAGGAGAGACATGCTGGTGAATACAGAGCATGAGAATAGTAGAAAAACTATCTGTCTACTGCAGCTTTTACAAAAGACCTTCAGCCATGCAAATGCAGAAATAAACTGTAGAGGTGGGGAAGCCCAGGAGAGGTTTGGGGTTATGCCACAGGATTATGTAGGAAATTTTTTCTCATACATTTCAAGATAGAAGGATATCATGCAAGTTCTAGTATTGATCTCAAGGTGCCAGGTCCAAAACAAAACAAACAAATAAAAGAGGAAAATTAAAATAAATGGACTGGAAGATAAGAAAAGCATTATTCTACCTGTAGGTATTCCTTAAAATATTCCAGTTCCTGATTAACAACGACATCTTTACAATCCCAGCTCGTTGTGGCTCCGCAGGGGCTGAGTCTCTGCCGTGCCGCAGCCCAGCAGCAGATGGAGCTCTCGGCTTGCATTTGAACTGCCTTTGCCAGGCTTAGTTTCCTCTTTTTGTACCTTTTTTAGTACCTTTCCCTTTGCCAATTAAATACATATATTGCAGTATTAGTCCGTTGAAATTTAGAAACAAGTTGAAATAAGAAAAATATATTTGAATGGTGTTTTTCACACTAAAAAACTGCACATCCTTTTGGGCTTTCATGCCATACGTATCTTTTACAAAGCCACTGCTGCTCTTGCCCAACAACCATTAAAATAGTTTTTTCTATAGCTAAATCAGGCTCCAAATGAGATCACACCTGTAAAATTTTTATTAGATGTCCTTCTAATAAAATTCACTTTTTTATTAGAAGTTAATTAGTAATTAATCCATTAAAAGTAACTATATTATTGTTTGATTATACAAGCTATAGCATGTAATTGGTTTCACGGAAGATTTCATCCAAGGTTTTACCTGGGGTGATTTGCATTTAAAAATACTGGTTTAGACACACTTTTAGTGCAGAGGATTTGAAATGCCATTCTAACTTGGCAAAATTGTTTCCATCTTGCTTTAAGGTTAAAGAAACCAGACACGTGTTTGGTTCAAGACAGCTGACAGAACAGGTGGCAGCATCCTTCTATATGCCATCTTAGCCAGCAGGAATCCTGAATTTCAGGTGCTCCAAAGTCTTACCACTTGATTGTTTACATCAACTGATTTAATTCCTAGTAAAATGCCATGTTCCCCAGCTCCAGGGATGTAGTCCAGCACAGGGGGTTTGGAATGAGGAAGGTGGGACATGGTGTTTACAGGTAGGAGAAGTGCAGAAAAGAAACCCAAGAGTTATGGGATAAGATAAGGAATAAGTACAAAGCAGCGTGACTCTGATGCCCTTACCTAATGGTGCTTTCCAGAAATGACTGAGAGGAATGGCATCAGGTTTCTACTTACAATGGTATTTACTTTTCCCTCTTTAATTTTATTCAGAAATACATAAGCCATATTCAGGACAAGGATTAGAGCCCAAGATTTCCAGATTTACAAGGGGAAGTAAAGGATTTGCTCCAAATGTGCAGCTACTATCTCATATCAGTGGACTGGTTTCTGCAATAAAAAGGGTGCATTGGTTCCTCTTTCTCTGAGGGTCCTGTGGCTTGACCAAATTTTTAGAAGTACTTTAGCAGGTATCCTTGCAAAGCACATTTGTTCTATTATTTAAATATGTCCTATTATGTAAAGACAGATTGTCATCTCTGAGGAAAACAAAACTGCTTCCTTTTCATTAAATTAATAATTTCAAAGGCACAATGTTGAAAGTCATAGACATACCATGTAGCATTCCTGGCAGAAAGTCCTGGGAGAGCAAGCTTAGTGCTTCTGGAAGCTCCTTTTTCCTTCAGCATCAAATAGACTGTGGTCAATCTGCCTTAATCTTTCAGAAGCAGAATTGCTGGGAGATGTATTAACAGCATCTGGGATCAGGTAGCAGATAGAAGTTATATAACAGCTTGGTCATCTACATTTCACAGGATATACTGGAGAGGTCCCTTAGTTTAACCATTTTGATTTACATTTCTAAAGAAACTTCAGACTCTCTCTTTTGACCTTTTGGGCAATTGTCTGGTTTAAAGAAATTCCAAAGAGTAGAACCTGGCAGAGAAGGAAAACCCAGCTGCCAGGAGCAGGCTGCCAAAGGTTGCCAAGCTCTGTAGTGGGTAAAGGGTACAAAGAGAGCATGACTGGTAGGGAAATTGAGCTTTTCAGCCTAGAGAGACAGCAATATGAATGCTGAAGCCAAACATAAAATCAAAACAGGTAATTCAGCTCAGAAAAGCCTACTTAAGTACGATTACACTAGACCCTCTGAAAAAATAGTCAATTTTGAAAGTGCCTGCTGTGTGGGGTTTTGAGCCAGCACAGGGAAATTCAAGCAGCAAATGGGCATGAAAGAGAATTATGAGTTTTCTCTTCACCACCACCATGCTTGTGCTCTCCAGCTCAGTCTGTTTCTCTCTGTAGAATATTTGTTTCTGCACAACAGTTTGCCTCCATGAAAAGTATACACAGCAACCAGTAGCTAAACACCACATTAAAATAACTACACATAAAGTATTCCAATTTTTCTGGTTTCAGAAGGATTGGGAAACTTTGAGTTATACCTGTATTTGTGATTCAAGATTCACATCCAACACCTTTGAGCAGAAACTAAATTGTTCTGGATATATGAAAATATATGATATACATAAAATATATGACATATATAAAAATATATGATATATGAAATATATTACAACATTGAACAGGTATAACAACATTAGAACTGTTTTCAGAGGAAAAGTCAGTGTAGACAGGGATGACTCAATGTAAAGATCACTGAAAATTATTTGAATGCACTAATTCTGCAATTTTTTCCTAGTCCAAGAACCTGTGGTTAAAAACTACCACCAGTTTTCACACAATATTCTGTACAGTTTTATGAACTCTGCTCCCTTTACACAGAAGATCATTTAAAAACAAGCCTAAAACATACCTGTAAATATTTAGATTATGTGTCACAAAGACTGACTTTTAGATTTGTACCTGCAGTAGGATAGTGCATCTATTTTCAAAACCTCTGTATAGATATAGAAGCAGATTAGATATGTCAAGGAAGAACTTGGATCCTTAAGTAAGGGGCAGCAGAAGGATACTGTTCAAGAAAGACAGAGCAGCAGAGTGTCTAACTCCAGGAGCCTTGTTCCCATGCATTGCCCCCTTATGACCACCTGGGCTGATTTGTCTTGGGCCAGGGGCCCAGCAGGTTCTCAGCTAATCCTAGGACAGAGAGCAGTTTGTAAAGTTGCCCCTGACTTCCCACAACCATGGCTGAAGTCTTTTGACATCATCAAAATCCTCATGTTAACATGGGGGTGAATAATACAGTTAAACAGTATAGTTGCTTTTGAGACAGCCTTCTCAATGAGTTCTGTGCTGCTCTGAGTTTGTGACTTTAATGTGCAGCACATTTGCAGGTCTTCAGAAACGTCAAAGCATCAGTAAAAACAAACAAAAAAAACCTTTAAACTAACATCTATAAATAATACTAGATCTCATGAGTATGAGTGTTTGAAACTGAGTGGCATCCACAGGGAAGTTCAATTTTTTAAAAATATTTCCATGCTTCACGCAGGGTGGTTTTGGCTTGTTGTGGAAATGTGTGCTGTAGTACACTTTCCTCCCCACTCACAGCTCGCACGGCTTTCATCTTCCTGCTTGATACACAGTTGCTTTTTTCTCTGCCTTGCTTGTGGCAGAAAAACGCTGCCTGAACTTTTATTGCCTTACCTGCTCAAGAGTGGTTGTTCCCATTTGCAACAAGATTTACCAGCACTGTGGGAAATTGGCCAGTAAGCTTGTAGGTAGCTCCTCTTGTAAGAAGAAATAGGAACTCAATTGCATAATCAGGCAGTATCACTGTTCTTTTTGACAAAACAGAAGAGGGGGAAAGAGCAAACCCATGAAAGTACAAACACACTGACAACATTTAGGTCTGTGTTCATTCAATTGTTGCAATTAGAGGAAAAGCTCTGGTGAGTCTGCCTGTACTAAGAGCTCACCCAAGCAGTGAGACAATGAGAAACTGATCTCTGTGCTTGGAAGGATGATTTCTGAATACATCCCCACGGTTCCCCCATGTTCTGCCATCATCAAGGACTATTTCCTCAGCCCTGAACCATGGAGCAGGGTTCTGTCATCCTACACCTCTGTCTCCTCCATACATCTCAAGGATAGTGGCTGTTATGAGCAGGTCTAGAGCTAAAATTTTTTTACTCCAAGAAGTGTCATTCACCTTTAAGCCATTTAACACACACCATCTGTAATTATGAGAAGAACTTTGGCCTGGCCTAGAAAACACTCATGATGGGAAGAAGAATATCACCTTTTTCAGAATGAGAAGAGCCAGTCCTAGACAGTGATTAACTAAAGTCACAAAACCATATATCATGAAGAAAACTCATGAAACTTTCTAATGTATGACCTCTTTCAACTGCTGGGGATTCCTACAAGCTGTGGATGTACCTGAAATATTAAGTGTGATTTTTACCTCAGCACAAATGCCTCCTCCAAGTGCTAGTTGTCTTTCCTGAAATGGCATAAGTAGAGGAATTACTTGGACAGGACTAACTTTTTCCTCCTCTATTTAGGAGACAAGTTGTTATTTTACAGACCAGATTCTAAGTTTACCCCTTAATCCTATACTTGTCCTTTTTTTAACTCCTTGGCCCTGAAGAGTACCACTCCTTTCAAACTCTGGTGTTTAATTGGCTTTTTTTTCTGTTTTGTGCCAAAAGAAATAAGCCTGCATGGAATGTCTGCCAGTAAAAAACAGCACACAATGAGAATCTTACTCCTGCTCTTGGAAGAGCTCTACTTGATGTCAATGGCATTTGTCTGTGAGATAAAGATCCCTGTTCAGAGTCCATCCCATTATCCTGTAGCATAATGGGGGAGAAGTTATATCCCTCCACAGTTTCCTATCATCACTGCAGTTGTAAGAGCTTCTGCAGCCTGTTGGTGCCTGCTCACAATTTTTGCGAATGACAACTGGATATGAAAACAATGTTATGTTCATCACCATTGTTACACATTGGATCACATTAACCCTAACAGGTTTCTGAAAACCACCTACAATTATCAGTGAGTATTTCTAATCAGAACCAGCAATAAAAAGTTTACCATCAGAAATTATTTACAAGCTACTATGAGAAAACTTTTGTCCCCCACCTTCTATTCTTCATTAAAATCACTGCTTCGGTCGGACCTTGAAATTCTTTAGGTCTGAAACTGGAGCCTAACAACATAATAATTATCTCCTATCAAATTTCTACTTGTCCTTTAATCACTGCAAATGTCATGTTTGTGTGCAAGGACAGCAGAACACAAGGCACCTAGGGAATGTTGCAACAAAGGTCTGCTGCAGCTCATTTCCCAAGGCTGAAAACGAGCACCTTGAAACAAGGCTCTAAAGGCACCTGAACAATGAAAATGTGCAGGCACTATCTCAGCATTAGAATGGCCTCACATTTTGGATTCTTGAATGAGAAAACATGAAGCCATGTTTGTCAGTGTCTCACTGACTTGATGCTCATAGTTTTTAGTCTTTTTAGGGGCTACCACAAGCATAAATCAGGAAATAAATACAGCCTCCACAGAACAGGAGCTTTAGCCTGTCCTCAACCTCCATTATATCCACATATCCATAAATTTTCGGGCACTTGCCCCTGCCTGGAGGCTAGAGAAAGATGGGGAGAGGGTGAATAGGGATGATCCACTGCAACAGCAAACTCACAGCATGTCAGCCCTGTATCAGCTGAATGGGGTAGATGTTGGAGTGGGTGTCACCTCCCTGGATTTCTCCACCTCTTTATACAGGGTTATGCTACTGGAGACATCAGACACAAATGTGGCAAGCAAGGGGGAGGGTTCTCCTCCAAATGCTTCAAGTTAGCATAAGCTGTCAAGAAGTCAGTGTTAGATGGGCAAACGGCTGCCACCCACATCCACACAGATTTTGAAGGCTTTCCTCATGCAATATTAACTATCCACATCACAGCCAGCTTCTGGCTCCTGGCAGGGTGGTCAAGCCCTCTGGCAAGCCTCATCACTGCACTGACTCTGGTTATGCAGAGAACTGTGCTGTACTGAACCACACGCACCTAGCCTCTTCCCTCTTAATGTCTGGGCTTACAAACCTGCTCTAAATGAACTTAAAGCTTGTGAAAAAAAAAATGCTTGAGAAATTTTCCTCAGCACGGAAGTCTCAGTTTTCCACAGAAGATGTAACAGTAATGCAGTGAAGTTCCTCGAATGAGGAGCAGTTCAGCCCCCAACAACCTCTTCTTCTGCAGTTGGCTCTGAATGCCAGCAAGCTGGGGTGCAGGTGTGCATTTCTGCTTATGCGCAGTGTCTTAGTTAGACAGTCATTTATATGGAACAGAATGGCAAAGACAGCCATCTTTTGATTCAGGCTAAATGTGAGCATTTTCTAAGGTGCCTTGCCCGTACTTTCTGATTGTCTCCCAATAATGCCTCTGATTTCTGTTTCCAAAGAAGCTAAGGCTTTTGCTTGTTTTCACTGTCCAATAAGAAATGCACTACAAACGTGGAAAGGATAAAACTTCAGGGTCACAAGCCATGCTAGATCTGTGAAGAGCTGACATCACTGAGAGCTGTGTGTGTGGAACAAGGACAGTACAAAACAGCACTCTCAATGATGATTTATATATGTTTCTATCGACTTTTCATGGATAGGCTTAATGGTATTATCTGTGTCCTTAACAGAATATTCAACAAATGAAAAATTTGTCTGATAACCTACTCTACTGAACAGCATGTCCTGACAGCCAGGGACTCCCACTGCATCCCCTCAACTGAAACAAACCAATTTTGCCAATTTGTCATTTTTCACCAACTGAAGACTTTTCACCTCATTTTTATCTCAGTGACAGCCCATCTCCAGTAACCACCATTTACACTGACAACAATCTCCTTCCACCACATGCTCCACTTGTCAACAATAGCCACTTTGTTAATATAAAAGTAGTTCCTCGGAATTTTGCTCAGAGTCTCACTCAAGTGTAACTCAAGTATAAGATGTATCTTCCTTCAAAACCTTCATCGTCATTTGCACTGCTTTAGTTAGCCAGCTAAGGGTCTAGAAATTAGAGCCACATTTCCTTTTCCAAATATATTTGTTATCATAGAATTATAGAATGATTTGGGCTGGAAGGAACCTTCAAGACCAAGCTCCCTGCCATGGGCAGGAACATATTTCACTAAGCCAGGTTGCTCAGAGCCCCTTCCAGCCTAGCCTTGCACATCTCCAAGGATAGAGCATCCACAACTTCCATTGACAACCTCTTCCCATGCCTCACCACCCCCATAGCAAAAATCTTCTTCCTAGTATCTAATCTAAACCTGCTCCCTTTAAGTGTGAAGCCAATCTCCCTTGTCCTGCCACTACATGCTCTTGTGAAAAGCCCTCTCCAGCTTTCTTGTGGGCTCCCTTCAAGTACTGGAAGGACACAATTAGGTCACCCTGAGGTCTTCTCTTTTTTAGGCTAAACAGATCCAATTCCCTTAGCCTGTCCTCACATTAGAAGTTCTCCATCTCCCTAATCACCTTGGTGGCCCTACTCTGGACAAGCTCATGTCCTTCCTGTACTGAGTTCCCCAGAGCTGGATGCAGCACTCCAGGTGGAGTCTCACCAGAGAAGCATAGAGGGACAGAATGCCCTCCCTCATCCCGCTGGCCACAGTGCTTTGGTACAGCCCAGGATACAATTGGCTCTCTGGGCTGGAAGCGCACATTGCCAGCTCATGTCCAGCCTCTCATCCACCAACGTGGATGTGTGCATTTGAGGATAATGCAGAAGCAGTGGTTCTCATTTCTGTATTTCTTCTTATCTTATAATTTCCATTTAAATTCCCAGAAACCTAGGATGCAGTCTCATTTAACATCTTTCTGTCTCATTATCCATTTCTAAACCAGGCAAACCAACTCTGGAGTGGAGGTTCAATGTAGATATTGTGAAAGGAGAAAGGGAAGGAGCATGGAAAGATGCATATCTTCCAGTAGAGAGTGGTGGATCAGTGGGTAGTCTCTGGACACTGGAGACATTTACTGGGATGGAGGTTATCCAATGGATCGTTGTTATCACAGCCACTCATCAGGGACACCCATATTCTGCTGATTAATTTGGCCATCCTGACCTTCACTTATTTTATCTGTTGTATATCAAAGAGACATATCTTTGCATTTCAGAGTCCAAGGCCAAGTATAGCAGTTAAAGGGAAGTCAAAGTAGGACATTTTGAAGACTTTGGAGAACGATTAAATAGCTATACTGATACTTTATTAACATGGGAAAGGCAAAACTTGGGACTCCTGGGTTGTCTGCTAATTCATAGAGCCTAAGAGGAGCAGAGATCCTCAAAGCAATGAATCATGAGGAAAAGGATCCTAAAAAGAGCAAAAATGCTAGTGCTCCTGCTTACAGTCAACACCAACAGCAATGAGACCCTCTACACATAAATATGCACTCTGAACACTAAACAGAGAGTTTCTGTTTATCACACATTTTGGCTAGCAGTCTTTCTACTTGCTGAATGCACTAAGAAACTTGCCTATTGCCCAAAGACCTGGATCCCAGCAAAAGCACAAAAGCCTGCTTGGAAGGTTTTGAAGGTTTTAGAAGAAATGGGAAAATTGAAATTGGAATCCATCAGTGGTCAGCTTTTTTCCTCCCTAAGTCTCAGACTTCTGGTCTCTTCCAGGACCATTGCACATCAGAAGGTATCCTCCCCTGGTCCTGGTGGATACAAAAAGGAAAGTAGGCATTAGATAGATCCAAGATAAAGAAAGGACTAGAAGTGAAAAGTTATCACTATCAGGCCTACTACCATAACTGTTCTAGGCTTGGATTATTTTCCCACTTTTGTATATTGATTCAGTCTTGCAGATTTGTACCATTCTTTTTTCTCACAGTCTCTCTTTTACATTCCCAGCTTTCTTTCTCCTCCTCCTTTTTTCTCCATCTCCCATTTTTGTACACTGTACAGTTCCTCCCAACCCTTTCTTCAGGCCAGAAGTATGCACAGTGGAACAGTTGTTTTCTCTGGCTTTTTCAATCATACAAGTATACAGACTGACAAATCCATATATTTCAGAAGACAAATACAAAGCACTTTGTTTCTTCTTCTTCCTATTCATTAGGAGCAGATATGTGAAATCTGTGGTGATTGCCATGACTCACTTGAATCTGGGCCCTGAGAACTCTGTCCTCTGTGCAGACAGGTTTTGTCACGGTGTAAATGATCCACTAAGAGAGCACTGCAGCTCTTCAGCTGGATCCTGATCCCAAACCTCTCTGTATCTCAGGCCATTGAAAGCCAGTTAGAATGTAATACCAGCCCAGGAAGTAGGTTTGATATTTTACAAAAACCTGGTGTAACCTCCTAGAGGTGTGATATCCTTGTAGTAGCCATCCAGGAAGTTGCTTCAGGGCTCTGTGCCAGCGGGAGCATCAGGCCTAGGAAAGCAGACTTGTATTGCACTGTTATTTTTTAAATGGCCCTTTTGTTGCCTGACCAGAGAGAGATGGACTCTGGCAGTTAATTTGAGATAATGTAAAGCTTTGCTGAGGCTACTAGAGTGCCTGGCATCGTCGAGGAAGTCTGTTGGAAACCAAGGAGTAAGCTTCAGGTGAGTGGCAACTCAGTGCCTCACTCGATCGGAGGGATCCCATCACTACCCATCAGAGAGATTCGTGGAAGGGCTCACATGTCTGTTACTCCTCTTGGCCCTGTCACCTTTCAGATGGTAAATTAAGATTTAAATAACCACATGGATGTTGTATGAGGAAGGAGCATCATTTATTCCAGAAACCCATGTAAATATGTCTTGCAGCTTTTCTGGTCAGTGCTTGTTCCCTCTGGTACATAATGCTGCTTAACTCGTAAGTAGGGGTACTAGCAGATGAAATAAGAACAATTTGTCTAAGGTCATGACACAGTTGACAATGTCACTGGACATAACACTGAAGCTTAAAAAAGGCCTAACAACATGCCAGAGCAATGGAATGAATAAATCAGAGATGACTTTTAAATCATACAAAATGAATAACATTTTTTTTTCTGCTGTAATACTAAAGTCCCTGTTCTGAAACAAATTTACATGACAGGCCAAAAAGGACTGGTGATATTGTATATATGCTAGTACACACATAGAAAACGACCTTGAAAAGGCTTCAAAAGCTCACAAAACCAGCACTACCAAAATTATGCAACCCAGAATTAAAGTTTTCCATATACTCTTAAATTTTATCTGTTTATGAATGAATCAGTCATTAGTTAAATTTTTAAAGTTATTTTTTCCACACAACATAGTCTTGGTTGGTGACTAAAAGAAAAGCATTTTATTGGACTCCTTAGCCTGATTCTTCAGATAGAGGTCCCAGACACAATTTGAATATGGTATTCACAGCCTGTTCACAGCATTATTAGTTTCCAACTGGGAACTTCTCTAGCACTTCCTCTTTTCTGTATAGGGCTCAATTTCCACAAGAATTTAGCATCATATGATCTCTTCTTGGTACCTAATCAGCAGGACTCATAACCTCTAGTTTCAATTCAAGTACTCTTTAAACTACTTTTTGTTAGGGCTAGGCATCAGCAAATGGGAGCCACAAAATCAACATAAGGTTATCCAGTGAAAAATGTCAAGAACATTTATAAGGTCCTAAAGGGACTTTAAGAAAGAGAGCTCTTCGAAGTTAGAAGATCCTCAAACATGGGGGAGCCTGTCTGCAGCCAGTTTGGTGAGGTGGAAAGATAGATGGGACTTCCATTTGGAGTCCTTCAAAGGCATGTCCCACACTCCAGTGTCTAAATGGGGAACTATGCTGTTTATTATTGAAGAGCATTTTGATAAAGTGCCTGAAAGATTGCAGGCTCTTCACTTCCAGAATCATGCCTGGGGATTTACTGGGGAAAGAGGCAGAGTGGAGCAATTCAAAGCTGTGAGAGCACTTTTTCCACATTCAGGAAACTTTGAGAGACCTTAATTCAGGTCACTTTACAGAAGGATCTTCAACCCCAATCTCTATAGATTTCTGCCTGAGTGGTTTTTAACCACTACTTACTTTTAAAAATCCTTCTTTGAGAAGGATTGAGCCTCCAAAATGAGACCAGCAGCATACAAGCATAGTTTATGATTCTCTGCAGGCCTTGAAGACAAAGGGGACAGAAAATAGTCTTAGCATGAGGACATCATTATATGACTGTATAGGTCTAGTGACAAAATTTAGATACATAAGTCATAAAATGATGAAAAGAATTGTATACGAATTTAGGCATTTCCAGGACAATGTATCAACTTGGTTGGCAGGATGGGGATATGAGCACTGAATTTAGGCAGCTGTATGGCAAGTGGCCATTGTGCCTTACCTATACCCCTTCCTAAGTCCTTCTGTGCTATACGTGATTTCCAAAGGGACAGTTTCTCAGGAAAACAGAAACCACCGTGACACATAGATCATGTGAAAACGTTTCCATGTGTGCATGGCATTACTTACATTTTTAATTTTAATTGGTAAATTAATGTCAGGAAGTGGACTCAGAAGATACTGAAATCATCTTTACATTGTTTAGTTTATGTAGTCTAACTGAGGCAGCAGGGAATTTAGAAATGCTAGAGGGGAAACTTCAGGCTGATTGTACTGTAAGCTTTGGGACATTCTGAAGGGAAAAAAACGTGGGAATGTTCTTTATAAGACTTTATGGTCTTTCTTTTCATGAAAAAGTACATAGAACAAGGCATAGTGAAGAAGTTGAAATTCTGTTTCTAGTACATGGCACACAAAGCCCATTACTCTTTATATAAACAGCATCCTTTATAACGCTTCATATGGTTTCTTTGGTGCTATCTATTCTCTACTATGTCTACAGAACTCCCATAAATCTGCCATTTTCTGCTCAATGCATTGATATAACTGAGTTTTACCTCATTTGGATGTGACATAAAGCTTGTGTGATTCTACCAAATGACTTGTTGGTCAGAATATTATCAGCCCACCAGTGTTACACTTTCAATATTGTATTTCTGGAACAAACTTACAGAAAATCACGACATAGGGTTAGCTGTTGAAGGAAGTTATATATATCTAATGAGATCTAAGGAAATAATAACAAATTAAAAATACATGTTTCCCTATGCATTTGATTTTTGTTATATTTGCAAAACTGATGTCTTTTTGCAGCTACAATGTTCCATCGTATTTTAAGGTATTCTTGCTTAGGACAAATTAGTATAACAATTATATATTGTATTAATATAACCAAAATATCTGTTTGGCAGAAGAAAATCTACAGCAAGTATCAGCAAAATTTTTACATAACTTTTAAAATACGTACTGCAGCTGGACATAGGAAGCTAACTACATATCAGCGCTGCAGCAACCAGCATTTTGACAGTCCTGTGTCATTCTGGCTAGCTATATAATACACTGTATATACTAACAATATAAGCATCCCTTAGTGATGCTCTTTCAGAAATGGATTAAATAGTCAATCAAGTTCAATGGTTTTCCATGGTGTGGAATTGTATACGGCATATCTGCCAAAAGTCATTGCTACATATTCAAGAGCATGTTATTACTTCCCTGTTAGGTCTTGAGGACAGACTAGTGTTCAGCTGGTTTTATCTAGTCCATCTTTCTATTTATATTATATTAAAATCTAGAATTCCTATCACAGTTTGTTTTTATCATCTGAAATTGTGGAATGTAAGTAATCAGAATCCTTTTGAGTCTCATTATTTTTAAAGTTTTCATGTTGATTTTTGTTAGGCAAGAATGGTTTGAGTAAATTCGGGACTACATCTTTGCCTGGTTGAAGCTAGTCTTCAATTGCCTAAAACTGCCTTGATCTCACAACACTGCAGCTTTATCATAAATTCAAGGAGGCACAAGTCCTTAGTTTGCTTTACCTCTGGTAGAGATATCCTTTATTGAAAATACAGTTCTACCTAAAGGTCTATTGCTCAAGCTTTGTGGAATTTTAGTCATCACTTTAGTAGGTGACATTTATGGTTTGACCATTCAATATCTTGCCATTCAGGACATGGATGTACAAAATCACAACTGGAAAAAAAATCTGTGGACCTGTGCCTGCTTTTAAATTGTTTACAGTGCTTTTTGTTTGCTGAGACCTTTAGAGACATTTTCAGGTCCGAACAGTCCAGGATACATAAGGCAGCAGCAACCAGGTTACTGAGGAAGACACCCGCAAGAAAGACATATGTACATATCAGTACACCAGGGGATGCTGAGTTTTTTCTTTACAGGGCTGAGTAGGAAATTCTCCTTTGATGGGACTTTATGATAAAAAGAGAATATTCTTTGACAATCTCTCTCAATCTCTCTTTGAATGATCAACATTTTAAAACTTCTTTTTTTTTTCCACAGAGAGATTATCAGTGAAATACTGGCTAAGGTAAATTGAAGCAGATTTATTTCCACATTTATTATCAACCATTTTATGGTTTAACATTTTTTAATACATTTTTCTTCTTAAAATGAGAAATTATTACAGTAAAGCATACTTTGATTATGTCAAACATGCACATTTATAATTTCAGAAAAACTATATAAATTGTCCCAACAGAACTTTTTAATGTTGATTTCAAAGAACTAAGTTTCTAAGGAAGACTTCCAACCATTCTCCTTCTGCTTTGTGTCCCATTAGGCTACTAACACCTCTGTAATTAAGGTGCTTGTTAGCAGAATGGCTGACTCAATTTCTTACCCTTGTTTTACCAGTCCTGCTGGCTTTTCTCTGATAGTTTGGTCCAGCATCTCCAAGGCCTTTTCTGTGCTGGGAATCTGAACAGGACATGATCCTGAGCAGTGCCAGCAGTTGTGCGTGCCGCTTAAATGATTAGCATCTTCCCCAGCATGGTTTTGGTCCATACCAACCAGCACTCTCCATTGCTGGTGCTATAGCATGGATAGACAGACAGCTTAAACACACAGTTAGGTAGCTAATGATCAAGTGCAAGCTTGGGAACAATTCTGATAGCAATTCTGAGTAGGGATGCCCTATTTTGCTTGGAAAAAATCTTACCATTATGGATTAAAAACCTGTTATGCTGAGGTAAGTCTCACTCAAAGCAGTCAAAGAAACTTCTCAGTCAATGCTCTCCCCTAAAAGGGTTCAGCTACTGAAATAAATAACTTGGGTATGTTGGGATACCTCATTGATAAATAGGTTTTTGAGTAAGCACTTTGTCAGAGGTTACTTTCAAAGTGTTAAACAAAGTCTGCTTTGTTATTAGCATGTATGTTTTTCTATGAGAGTTGAAAGGCCAGGCATCAGTAGGACCATCTTAAATTAAAAAAAAATAAATCAAAATTCATCTTTCCCTTGCCCATAGATGTGCTAACACTTCCCTCCCTCTCACCTAGCCCCATTTGCCACTCATGAGGTGTAGCCACCCATCTGTCCTTATGCCATATTTGTAGCTGAGAAATGCTTCTATGTACTGCAGAAGCTGAGCAACATGTATGCAGCTGTGCTGGAAATGCCACAGGGAATGCCCTCTTTCCAGTGAAGGCTGGCAGCTAAGAGAGGTGTAGGGTGCTTGCTGCAGCAGTTTGCAGGCTGTTTGGATCTGGACTTATTAAATGCATGCTCACAATTATATACTTGATCTCCAGGTCAAGGAGTTCCATCATAAGTCCGCTCAATCAAATATGTGCTGCTGCAGCACTGAGCTGCTCGGGCACTGGAAACCCTGAAACCATCAGCTCGGTGCTCCAGGAATATGCCATCCCATAAAACAACTTGGAAGCAATAATCTTGGTGGTTTTTTCTCATATCAAATGTGGTTGATATGAGAATGGTTGTCCTCAAAATTCTAACGTTGCAGAGAAATATTTTTGTCACTTTTTCAGACAATGCTCGTTCCACAGATGTACAGTAAATAATTCCTTGTCTCTGAATTGGTTTACATTTACACTTCAAAACTGAGTAATAAATATGACAGCTATTTGATCTTCACATGAAAATGGACTTCAAAGCTGAACGTGTATTTCTGTTCATTTTACAGCTACAGATTTCCAGCAGAACGTGATTATGCCTCTGATTACTGATGCCTATTGTAGTAGCAGTTTCATCTAGTGCTTTTTCAGAATTTAATCATTGTCTTTTGTTGACCAGTACAACAGTACAGAGAGCTTTGCACTACATGTGTAAGTGGCTCGTCTAATTGAAAAAGAGACTAAATCTACCAGATTTTTGTAATGCAGTAAATTGTGAACAGGAGAATTAAAATGTCCTCAATGTCTGCATGCTTATTGTTACTTTGAAGCTACTCCCAGTTACCACCACCACAGGATCAGAGGAGAAGCTGACACCCACTACTTTAAATAATTATTGGATTCGTTTTTCTCATTATTTCTCATTCATTCTATTTTGAGCACCACCCCACTTGATGTTATAATTAGCTCTCTGAAAAACCTTTTGGAGAATAAATGGTTCTGGCTTTGGAGTATCAGAGATATGACAACTATGTGTGTTAGGCAGAATAAACAATTTAGTCATCAAAACTTGTAGTTAAACCCAAGTTTAATTTTGATATTTGTACAAAAGCTATGCATTTAAAGAGTATATTCTGTATTTTCCTCCTTATGAGCAGAGGCCTTAAGTGGATGCATAGGATTTCTAGTTATGTCATTATGTGTGGCTCATTACACTGAATTTTTCAAAGCCACATGCAAACGCAACTTAGATTTTTTTTACATCAAATGTGTGTAACCACCATTAAACATATAGGGGCAAGTTCCCCATGTGAAGTAGAAGGAAAGCAATGATGTTTGCTCTAAATATTTCTATTCAAAATCAGTTTAAGGAATTTCCCTCTGTTCCTCTACAAGCATTTTTCACACACTTTTTTTAGCAGAAGGGCTTTAATACAGTAAAGACCTTTATGTTCATGTCTTGTCTTTTCTGGCTTCTCCTCCAAGCCTTCTTCAGTCTTTTAATCTCTGTACTCCCTGTGCTCTTGACTTTGTATACTACTCATCCCAGAGGGTACTTCCCCTTCCTGCAGCACAGAGTGAAAATGCAGTTGTAAGTCTGTCTGAAAGGTTTCCTACAAGCCTCTGCACACCAAGAGCAGCACCCAGACAGTGTTCATCCAGCCAGTATTCACCCAGTAGGAGACAATGTCTATGCAGCAATTATTACATTTGTTGGTGTTCCATAAGTCCAACAAAAGATAAAAGCCTCCAAAGATGCTTGTCCCTTTTCCCTTTACAAATCCAGTCACAGGGCGGATTATATGCGTCAGACAGAAAAAAAGCTTGGAGCATTGGCTCTTAAACATCCTGGACAGACCCAGTCTTGAACGCAACTCACACAAAGAGACAAAACCAGAGTGCCCAGTAAATTCAGTGGGGTCAGTGGCAGTGATCTGGTATTTAATAAGGCTTAAAGAAATGTTGAGCCCTTGCAGTTGTCTGTTGGTATAATAATTTAAGGTTCATGGCATTAGTGACAAGATGACATGGTGGCATGATGTGACTTCTAGATTTCCTCCTCTCTTGATGCCCACTCACCTGTGCAGAATGAGCCTGTAACCAACTATTTCCTTGCCAGGAATGGCTTGTGTCTGGAAAATGCTGCAAAATAAGGCAGTAAGTCAGAATCCTGGAGAATATTGGCCAGTTTTCTCATTGCTAAATAAAATTGGGGTACCACTTTTATTTCAGTTATTCCATTTGTCCTGCCAAATGTTTGTTCTGGTGGAAAGAATTCAGGTGTTCCTCATTATCCTTCTGTGCTGTTCTAGCAAATAAAAACATGAAATTAAATTAAGTACTTTTCATTGGACAGTGTTTTAATGATTCAAATAGTATAAAGTCAGTATTAGTATTCATGTCACTTTCAATTATCTCCCTACCATGTCCTCCCATTTGCTTTTCCATGTGTTGGTTCATCACACAATGCTAATTAGGTCACTTCAAATGGACCATAATTGACAATGACACTTTTGCAGGTTTATATTTTCACACAGAAAATCTGAGAATAAATTAATGACCAGCAATTTTGACAATTACGGTCAATTAAATTTGTCAACATCACAATTGACAAAATTAATCTATATTTAATATTGAAACCTTGACATTAAGAATGCAGTCTTGGCAACTAACCAGATTTAGGTGACAAATGTGTAATATTGCATCAAAATTATTCATTCTCAAAAGATATGGGCTAAAATATTGATATCTTTCAGATCTAATGCCCTACCAGCAGACAACTTACTAAAAAAGATCCTGAAGCTCACATTCACCAGTGGGGAAAAAAAAATCTTCTAATTAATGACCACACCATTTTCTAGGTTTTAATGAAGGTATAAAAAATTACAGTATTGAGGATTCAGTGTTTAAACTGCCTACTTCATCTGAAGTAGTGCCTACTTCATCTAAAGCTTTATCTAAAAAAAGAAAAAAAAATCTCAGTGACATGTCTTTTCTCATTCCTAGACTGGCTACAAACTTTTATAGGCAAACTGCAGAACACCTTGGGAATTTACTGACAGTGCTCAACATTATTCTAATACCACTGGATCCATGCACAGAACTATAGATTTTGGTTGATTCTTTTGTGCATACAAGGTCCACTGATAATAATCCTCCCCTCAGGTTGCATAGTAATAGTAATAGTAAAAAACCTTCAAAGTTAATGCAGAACAAATTCACTGCAAAATTAATTAAATCATAATTAAAATATCAGAATAAATAGGATCATAGAAAAATAAATTAAAGCATAGCGCAGTCATTAGGCTTTGTGATATATGTGTGAAAGAATTAAAAATATTTTAAAGGATTCCTTCTCAAGAAGCCCTGGAGAGCAGGTTGTACCAAACCAAAGCTGGATGAGACTGGTAGCAATTTTCCAATTTTGGACCTGGAAAAAAAAATGAAAAGACTATTAACTGAACTTCACTTCCAAATAACAATAAAACTTCAATTTTAAATCCTGTTTATTGTTACTACCTTTTGTTTGAACACATTTTGTCCCGAGGATACACACAGGTCAAATAGTTGCATTAATGTAATTCAGAAAGGCTTTTTTTCCGAAAGGGAAGTTAACCCCCTCACACTTTGCAACACCCTGGGAGACTTCTGTCTTCCGTGGTCATTTGGAAGTCATTAGTCAAGCTAAACAACCATGAAAAACATTGATGGGACAGGATAGTAAATCAGACACAAAAAAAAAAAAATCCTTATTATCCAGGATATATTAACTTTGTCCTTATCATGGAGCTAGTGCTATATCAGCTGTAAAGCAAGGTGGCTTGACAGACATTGATATAGTTGGAACTCTATTACTGTAGCCAAATGCAAATTGAGGATAATAGCTGGCAAATCTGAGAACAGACTTCATTAGCTTTCCATGCATGTGCTTGCATGTGGACATCATATTGCCATATTCATTTTGACCTAAAGTAGTTAAATTCATTAAAGAATTAAGAATTCATTACAGCACCATTTCCTGATTGAACTGTGGGTCCTAAGTCACTATTTTCACTACTGCCAGGGAGGTCAAATCGAATTTAATTGGAAATTAGAGTAAAAAGGTGTTTTTGTCCTGTATACTTCTCCTTGTGTTTTTCAGAGTGTAAGATGGTGATGTCTGAGCAAAAGCTAACATTTCCAGTGCTTTGTGGGAATTATTTTCACCTTTCTTTATCTGAACCATTGGATTAGGTAGAGAATGATGTTGGGCCCCAGAGATAATAATTTAGGTCTTTAAGATTTTATTAGTAATGTTTGGATTACTAGAGTGCTTAAGAAGTTCAAAAAGAAACAGTGTTCTAGCTGATGTAGTCTTACACCAGAATGGAAGCAAGAGTGTTTAACAGCAAATTTAAAATCACTTTGAAAATAAACAGCTGAAAAGCAAGATGGGAGAAAAAACAAAAGAAGACAACTCAAATTCTATTGTAAGCAAAAGAAACATGCATGAAAATGCCAGATTTTCAGAAGAGTTCTACCTGCAGAATCCCATATTTGGTTTGCAGCACAAAGCAAAGAATAATCTTGGCTCTTGAGGACTTCCAACAATCTGTTTTCTTCGGTCAGGTATTTCCTCTTGTCCATTCTGATTATGTCAGAGTAACCAGACCAGGGAACCCTTCTGCTTGTGATCTGCATCACCATTTCTGACAAAGCAATGGTGACAACAAGATTATATCAGTTTATTCACTAAAGGAACTTCATGGTGAGCTCAGTTGTCATAAAGCAAGAAGATAACTAATACAAAGGGTTATTTGATCACTGACAATAAATGCATCCTCCACAGTGGGCTACATGTTAAAGGTGAGACAAAAATTCTCATATGGAGAGTAAATGTCGCATTTTTTTCAAAGAACTACTCACTTTTTAATTAAGCGAGGAACCCAGAAATGGACCAGTGGAGTACAGACTCCCTCAGGATGAAGGAGGCTTGTCTGAGTTGCCAAAAACACCTCACTGAATTATTCCCATACACAATCCCTCTGGAAGCTTCTCACAGAAGCCACCCTTATAGCTCCCATACTATAAACACCTGTCTATACAAAACCTTACAAAGTCTAATGACTCAAAACCTAGCTGCTAGTTTGCTGTTTGACAAATAATTAAGAGAATGTGTCTGCTTTAAAATAGCCAAACTTCACAACTTGTGAGCTGTCATTCATTCAAATTTACTGTCAAAGGTCAGCAGAATATTTTTTTCTTTCTGTATCAAATTTTTGCCACAGAAACAACTGACAAATGTAATTTTTGCATATCTACCTTTAAACCGTATATATAATGCCATTTTAATAAGATTGGCTTATTTAATAAAGATGAGAAGGTATCAGAGTGGCTTAAGGGAAGAAGCATGGGATTCATTTGGAGCATATTAGTTATTAACTCCTAGATGATCACCTGGACACAGTAAAATGATGTAAGCATGAACAGATCTGCCTTCTGTGACAACTTTAGAGAGTATTCTGTGTGATAACATGGAAACTCTGAAACAGGATTTTAGTGAAGCAATATTGTTCTTTGTGCCACTGCTGCTGCATTTGGGGGTGGAATCAGAGGAAGTTTGTTCTGTTCCAGGTATGCTCAGCCTCTAACATTGACGTGAACTTGTTGGTTTTGCAACCAGTTCTGCAACAAATTTTAGAGGTAGAGGTCTTTTTAAATTTCCAGGTGAGTATTGCAGCTCCTCCAACCAGGGGAAACCAACACTAGTAACACTTAACTGAAAAAAAAATGCTGTGCAATTTATTTTACTAAAGTTTTTTAAGATTATTTAAAACCCTTAAATGGAAGCTGCAATCAAAGTTTAAAGATGTTACTATTCACATCTAAATTTGCAAGGAGTCATTTGAATGCTATTTAAGAACATGTTGGGTTTTTTTTTTTAATCAGAGAATGCAGATGAAGAAACTCACTGATCCTAGCATTAAAAGTCCAGTGCATCCCCTCAGGGATGAGAAGCAAGCTCTGAAGTTGTCACAATTACACCAAACACTCTTCAGTACCTCTGCAAAGCTGCACAAAGGATGAGGCTGAATAGACTTCCATTTAGATAATATTTCTTCTGATAGAAATGAGCACCTCATAGATAGTGTCAATAAGATATAAATACAGCCTCTTGAGTCATACAAACATACAGAAGCAAATTATAGATAAGTGAGACCTCCAGGGAAGGGTCTACATCCAATTTTTTTATAGCATGGTTGATGCACTGCAACTATCTTTTCTCAAGTGTTATTTTCCTTGCTATGAGGAGTCATGGGGGGCATGAGGCAATTCGTTATCATTCTGTTATCATTCTGCTCGGTTGGGATGAACAAAAATTCCCATAGCAAACCCAAACACTTTGAACTGCCCCCACCAGCTGAACTTTTCCTTTTATGGCTTTCTAATGCTCCTGACAGATTACAAGTAAGCAATGAGAAGCCGATTCACAGGGGTCCATGAGAGAAGAACACACAGCACCAGCCCACACAGCCCAAGGGTGACTCCAGCTGCCGTCTTTGCAAGGCGTATTTTCTACCCCAGGCACTGGTTCTGTATGAGCAGGAAGAAAAGCTTCCTCTCTGACAGCTAATGGGTCACTTGCATGGTTAAGTTATGGGTTTGGAAGAACAATATCAATCAGACTTGCCTGCAAAGAGCTGCTTTCCCCAAGCACCCTACTCATTCTTGGAGGCTTAGCACACTTACGTACACCATTTCCAGTCCAGTTTGAGAAGGAGGAAATTTGCATTTTTTTGTTGTTGTTGGTT
>WAAE01007472.1:0-41893 GCA_013400495.1 Nicator chloris
AAGTCTTTTGGCTTCCAAATATCTTTTTGTTACTCAGCTACCACAGAATGCAGTGTGGTCCAAGATGTTTTCCAAGGCTTACTCTTATTAATGCAACACTAATAAAATACAGTACCTGTGGTACCACAAATAAAATACAACTGCCCATTTACATACTTGAACCTATGGTCTCTGAATAAGGTTTGTAATACTCTGTACAACAGACAAAAGGACTGTGAACATTAACTAGCTGGTTGCAATGCCTTCATCAGTAACACAGACAGTGGAACTGAGATGCTTTAGGGACTGGATGCCATTCAGAGGGACCTGGAACGACTTGTGAAGTGGGTCCTTGGGAACCTCATGAGGAGTGTTCAACCAGACGACCTTTGAAGCTCCCTTTCAACCAAAATGATTCTACAATTCTATGAAAGATACAGCACTGTCTGGTTCATACAGCACTGTCTGGTTCACAAAATGGGGAAAAATAACCAATATGGAGTAGTCTAGAAAACAGTCCTGAATAAAGAACAAGAAAGAATTCACTTTTTGCCTCCCATCCCAGTAAAAATCCACTGTTTAAACACAATTCACTATGGAAAAGTTCATAAATATTGAGACCGGACCACATGCACATTTTATAAGAAAAAATAGTATGTGCAGCCAAATTAAAAAACCCACAAAAATTACTTTACATTAGTATCTTTTTAGAAATAATATATATGTTTCTACAAGTATAACTAACTACGACCAGTTATCCCAAAGGTAAGCACATATACAAGCTGCGAATATTTTAAATTCCGTAAAGGGATAACTTTCCACTGCAGATACTGCTCAGAGGGGTCACGCTATCAGGCATTAAAATCACCTGAGAGATGTTCACAATGAGACAAGAAGTGGCTTCCTCTCTCTTTGCAAGGGTCTGCAGAGTGCAGCATCAAACCCTAAACATTTCTCAGTGGGCTACCTTTATGAAGTCTTCATTGCAGTGTTGTGCAACACTCCATGATTTGTGCTGTTAGCAAACACTGAGGCCAGAATATCACGGAAGGAGATAATTCCAGATTCTTAATTGATCATTTCTTGTGATTCTAGGCTGCTGTAAAACTTCTCCAGCCTCCAGCTACAACCATCACAGATTCTGTATGATGCTGGTAAATATGATGTGTGGAAAGCAGCTTGAGATATTTGATCAACATACTGCAAAAGAGCAGACTAGGACTAGTTCATCATCAGCTGCTGCTTCATGCTTGGGAATCCAGTTTTGGTAAAACAGAAAATCACAAGACTTTCATGGATCTTTCAAGGATCAGATAAAAAGCCCCACTAGCATTTCTCAGGCACCTAGCGAGCATTATCTGAGTGCCACAAACAGATTCAATCAGAGGTCCAGTGGAATGGTATGTTGCATTCTGTTGGTCAGCAGGGGTTGAGGCAAGAAAAGGGTTATCAGACAGTGAGTAATGGAACACCTGCTGTCACCTACAGTCAGCTCTGAGTCCATGCTATACAGTTTCACCACTGACAGCACCAGAGTGTAAGTAATGCTGCAGACCAAACATGGACCTGTCAACCTCCCGGTGTTTGGACAAAATGTCCTGAGAAACTGATGTAGTGGCGACATTCAAGAAATGCAGGAATCATGGCTGGATCCCAGCAACTCAGCAATGGCATTAGTGATTCATGCTGTGGGTATTATTCCTGAATTCTGTGAAACCTTTCAGTGTATGAGTCCCATACATAGAGTCAATATAGTTCCTCAGGACTACTCAAAACTTCCACCACTTAACGCTTTTCAGCACTGAAAAGAATTTCAACTGCTATCTCTAAATGGAACCATAAATGCAGACAAAAGTGTTGCAAAACATCCAGACATGCTGCCTCAGTAATACCAGCCTGATCCACTGCCATGTGCTGACCTCTGCATTACTCCAGATCCACCTCCCAAGCCATCATTTGCACAGGTGCAGGATAGACCTGACAAAATGGAAATAACCTACGTGCTCATTTGTCATGTACAGGATGTGTGGTTAAGACCTAGAGGCCCTCTTCTGTACTTTGCTTCCTCAGCATCTCAAAGGAAAACATTTATACAGGCCTACAGACAAGGACTACAGAAGCTGGATTACAGAGCCCCCCAAAAATCAGAAGTCTGAATTTTCTCTCTTCCCTTAAGATATTACTGTACAGGAGAAAAAGAAATTCTAATCATGATTTTGAGAGCTCCCCTCTGAATCTGAATCAGCATTTCTGTCTCTAAAAAAATAGAGAAAGTTATTCTACTCTATTCTAGGAAAGTTTCCACCATTTTAAAAGGTATCTTTCCTTGAATATGATCTGCAAGATTTCTGGTACTTACTGCATTGGTACATTCTGTAAAAAAGGTCAAACAACTCTACACCTCTTTCCTAAATCATCTCAAATACCTGAGGATTAGTAGAAATATGTCCAAAGGATTCTTTACCATAGAATCATATAGTTCAATATTTATTGAATATTGAACTATATATGATATATTTATATTGGGTTAGGAAAAAGGCATACTGTCGTGTTCAGATCATTGCTAGAAACTTAGAACGAATTAAGTATCAGCCTATAGGCAAGAAGGTCCCTGAGAAAGTGACTTTACAAGCTGGAAGTACAGACATAGTCAGCACTGAAAGATACTGTCTTGCTTTTAGAAAAGGATTTCAGCCAAGTGTCACTGAATCAGTAGCTACTTCTCTGATGTTCTGTAGGTTCTTCAGCCAATTTACAGTTGCTGCCTACCTAAAAAGAATAAACTTGAAATCACTAAAAAAATTATCCAAGTCAATGAAAAACACAAAACCACCTTTCAGTGTCAGTCTTAAAATACAAGAATATTGTTTTAGGCACCTTTCCATCTTGCTAAAACTCAGTTACTGGGGAAGTACTGTATTTCAGGCAAAGACATTTGAGAAGAAAAAAAGCTTCTACAAAATACCTCTGAAAATCCAATTTTTAACCACTCAACTGCTTGAGCTCTGTGGGTCCTTTCCACATGAGGACGCAGAGGTTTGCATGGATGGGATGGGGAGAACAGAACCACAGGTGGGTAGTGCAGCATACTTCCTTTAATACAATATTCATACCTAGCGGGCACCTGCACCACCTCACTGTGGTGCTGCCATTTAGCCTCTCTAGTGAGCATTCTGCCCAGAATTCTGATCTACACAATACACAACACCTGCTGTTAACGTACCCAAGGCATCACCTAAATACATGAGACTTAACCAAACCTGTCCAGCTCTAACTGACTAGATGAATCCAGCACGTGCTGGGTAACAAAGGCAACGTTTCTTCTATCACATATAGGCAGGCGGCCAGAGGGTGATAAAAACCACAGCAGCAACCACTAATTAGCCTCAAGGAAGGATGAAGTCAGAGAGATCGGCCTGGGGCTATGTGACTGCGCCAATGATCGAATGTAGAGAGCAATGAAAAGTTAAGACAATAGTCCCAGGGCCCGCAGAGTGATCAGAGGGGAGAAATGCAGTGCCTGGAATTCAGATACCTTGTCTGAGAACAACTGCTACGTGTAGCACTGACCTGTGATCCACACACTGAGCACATCACCTGGCTGAGTGAGTACCCTGTTCCCCCGCCACAGGACAGGTCTGAAGTGTAGGACTGAAGCTCTCATTTGTGATACATGCCTTTTGGTAGAACAGGAACTGCTGTACCCACTGTTTCTGTCCTCCCAAGTAGGTATCATATAGATGACATGTTAATATGGGGTGTGATTCTCCCCCAGTGGCCACCTCACTGATCTCCCATGGCTACTTCAGTGTCTAGCAACTCAGTAGATTACATATAATAATATAAAGACTCAGAACCCCTTCATAGATGTTCTTAGAAGAATTAAGAAACCAGGAGAAAAAAAAAATTTGTATCTCAATTACCTCACAAAAATCCAAGCGAGTGAAGTCTGCAGTGTAAAACACAAACATCACGTTCTTTTTTTGGAAACGCTAACAACAAAAAATCTTAAAGGAAAATGCAGAGCCCTTTGCCTCACATCTGAAAACTTGCTAGGTGTATGCCCTTACAAACAAAAATTTCCTTTAAATGACAGAAATCACGTGTGGAGAAAGTCAGAATGTTTTTAAACTAAATGATTTCTCTTGAACAAGAAAGTCTTTCTGCAGTTATATAAAGTAAGCATTTTAGACAAACAAGAAAAACAGACATAGGAGTGTTGTCAAGCTTTTTCCAAGGTTTAGTCATTAGATAAAGCCTTTGATAATTTATTCATGAATGTTTAATCTGCAGCTTTAATCTTCAAACAGCTTCCTAACTTTATTTTACTACTTTATCTCCCTTCCATATCCTATCCCACATAATTACTTTTTAGTTTTGAAAGTGATTTTATGCACTGATTAGCCCAGCAAGTAACAGTTCCATCATTCAAACTTAACCATGCTCATCAGAAATTTGTGAAAACTAGTGGTGAAAAAAAATCCTACTCATCTGTGTTTACTTAAGAGTAAATTAAAAGGCACATTTCTGGCATATGAGGTAACCACTAAAATACCACCCTTCTAACTACTGAAATGTAAATAAACACTTTCTGTCATCTCCAGTTTGCTGTGTTACCATTGTGGTAATTTATTCGTAAGTGTTACAAAGAAATACTTTCCCTGTCACTTTCAATTGAAACACTAACACTTCAGTTCGAATGTCTAGAAGAATATGCTAGACTGAAATTATACTTGAAAGTTTATTTTCTCAGTCAACATCATCTGAGCTTTTAAAACTAACATCACTTAAATGAGTGATTATTTTGGGTTGAGTATGATGTATTGGGTGGTGAAGGCAAAAGGAAGCAGACGGACAGAAGAGGACTTTCCAAGATCAGGAAAAACAATGCTCATGGTATTCTTGAATACTCCATTGTAAGGTTAAACATATGTTAGCAAAAAAAAAACCCTCAAAGAATAAAAATACCTTCTATAAGTGCACTGGCCAGTGTGTAGAATCATTTCCTAATTTCTTAATGTTGTGGGGGAAAAAAAATGGTCAATTGCAGCATGTATTTGTAAGAGCTTTAGAAAGACATGAAGAACTTTCACGTCATTTCTGAGGTCGCAAAATTACTGTAAGGTGAACTGGGTCAGCTTTTAACAGCCTAAGTAAAATGGATAGCAAAATACTCCATTCACCTTCTGTAACAAATGACAGTTCTTTAGGTAAAACAGTCATTCAACCAATTTCATTCTTTAGAAATTGATTAAGTTGAATTAGTTACCACCTCAAACAGGCTGATGCATTTCAGTGCTTACCCTGAGTAATATTTCAATATTATCCTGAGTAGTCTGTCGCCAGACTTGCACATAGCAAGCTGAGTAAAAGATTTTCCAAAGGCAACACTCTGCTCTTGAATACCTTAGACCAGAAATGAGCCCGAAATTTGAACACTTGCTAACAGAAACACTGAAAGCTAACGAACCCCTGACGGTATTGAGAGCCATGGTATTTATCTAGGTGCCCAAATACAGGCAGAAGAACCTAATGTCTCGGATTATTACTGAAATAGACCCTTCACCTGGATGTCAACAGCATGTGGAGAAGAAATTTGGGGATCAGTTACATTCCCGTACTTCAAAAACACCTCTTGATGTCAATCTCTGTAAAAATCAGGAGTCATATGTGAAGAAGAGATTAGGCACACATCCAGAATATTATGGAAACATAACTATATTTGGCAAACTACTTGATCAGAGGGTGGCTTAGGCTTACACTAAGGATAAAAGCACAAAACTCAAAACTGGCATACCTAGAGTTTTTTTAAAAAATACAGAACAAAGTACCACATTTATGAAAAGAGACTTTTTTCATTTTATGTTTCAAATCTCACATTACATATCACTGTATGCCAAATTCTTAAGTTTTGGGCGTTTTTAGTAATAAGATAATCCAGATACTCAAATTGGTTTCAGATATTTTCATTTTATAAATAACACTCCTTAAGAAAATGTACAGTGCAATTTTCATAACACTCTGTTTTTCACTGAATTTGCTGGAATGGAAGAATTTGATGACTGCATGGAATAAGGTCAATTATATACTTCATTACAGTTCAACACAAACACTTGTGGAGAGGTGAACTTGGTTATTTGGGGTAACTGGTTAAATTTATAAAAGCAGGATTGGACTTTCCCAATTTGGGTGGTCAACTTTCACTGAATCCCCTTCATATCTTTGCATCTCACTGTTCCTTCCACTACTTTAAAAAACCCTGTTTTGATGTCATCCCATCCTCTGATTTTTTCTTTCACAATATCATTTCAGAAAACTTTTTACAGACACAGCTGGCATATCTCCCAAAAACTAATCATATAATATACGTGATCTATCAGCCTGCTTAAGAGATGAAAACAAAGACACAAGGTACTAGCACAAAACTTAAGTCTTCCCGTGAAGCACAAAAATACAGCACATGATGGATTTTTGATGGAAAAAACTCCCATTTTACAACTCAACTCATCCTCAACAAGTCCTGACACAGTATTCTCTGGCTGTGTCACAGCTGAAGCAGGGTCTGAAAACCCCAGGTGGAACTTTCTGAGGTCTGACAACCATAACTACATCAATCTTTCTATAACTGCACTAAGTACCAGTCACTATCGTATGCACAGCATGGACAAAGGGAACTGCACAAAAGGTACTTCTGGTGCAAATGTGACGGTATAGAGACCTCAAAGTACCAAATGTCCTTCTTAATTGCATTAGGGCAATTAAACATCACTTAATCTACCACCCTTGCTGCCTCCTCACTTTGAGAGGTTTCTCTTTCAATGCTTTGCTGCACCTGACAGTCAGTCCCCAGAAGGAGAGAAGCTTTCAGAAATGGCACCACAGTCAGCAAAGGATCCACCTAACAGTGGTTTTCTGGTGATAAAGGCTATACCCTCCTGAGAAATAATTTTTACTCTTTTCAGATTTTTCTCTTTATTACAAACATTTCTTCAGCCTTAACAAGATTTCCCCATCTGATTAAAAACTCCAAAAACTGACAAAGTGGACTTCTACCAGAACAGGAAACCAGTAATTCTGAAAAAAGGGGTTTTAGTATAGGCAATTTTATCTTTCCTGAGAGATTATTCGTATTTAGAAAGGGCCAGTCTCTAGAGATGTGTCAGAGATGATTAGCATTGAAAAATGCAAAGAACTGAAATCAGCATTACATTACAGACTAAATCAAAGCCTGCATGACACAGAACTTCTCGTTTGCTATCCAGAAGTACCCCCTCAAAACTAAAGCCTTGCCACACTTCCCCCCACCCGCTCCAAAAAAAACCATAAGTGCCACCCAACTCTTCGCTGGTGAGTGACATCTATGCTTCCTGGTGCTCAGACAGTCCCACAGACCAATGTCAACCAACACAATAAGCAAATGCGATCTTGGTTTTACACAACTTGCAAATAACTCAGCCTACAGTCTACCTACAACCTTCCACGCAAGGAGTCAAACCAAAGCTTCAAGGAGGTGCAGTCAGGCATCTGTACAACAGTGTGTTAACATCTCTCGCTGGCACAGGGTGGGCAGAACTCCTGAAGCGCCATTATTGGGAAAAGATGGCAATCCAAGAGGTGGGAAGTGACACCCACCTCTTGCTCTCTAAGCACACGGATGGGCTTGTCTTTTGAGAAACACACAACCATTTCTTTTTACCAAAAACAAATTACTTCTGCTAAATTCAGCAAATAAACTCACTGTCAATCAAATGCATTTAAAAAAACTTGGAGAGCAAGCAGACTGCACTCTTGCACAGAATATCCTGTCAGGGCTAAGAAAGCCTGCGAAGTTGTTCTCCAAATGCATTTCTATGCGGAAATAACCTGGCACCTAGCCCACTAAACAAACAAATACCTTGCAGTCTCACAGTAGAGCTATTTTGAGAACCCAGAGCTATTAGAGCTATTTTACGAGTTCTAGAAGCTTCACAATAGCACAAGAAATTTCTCCAGAGAATCTACTTTATACCACATTTAAGAGGAACTGACTCTGGCCTCTATCAGCAGGCCCTCTCTCTCTTCCTCTGTAAGGAATGATTTACTTACAGTGACACAGCAGCAGAGGCTAAATAAAAGAGGAAAAAAAACATAACACCAAAAAAGCTTGGGAAGAAGGTGATACATGCTAAGGAACCAAAGGCACTCTCTATTTTGCCTCACTTTTTTGTTCAGACACAACAGACCTTCCTGACTGTCCTGTGACAGCATCCAATGGTAGCTATGCATATGTTCTTAACTTGGAGACTTTCTAAGGCATCAGAATCATTTCTCCACAAATCCTAGTTTAGCTTCAGCACTGTATACGTCAGATTCTCCGAGATGCCAATTCTGGAACTGTACTCAATGTTTGTTGTTGCTTGAAAGCAACATTACAGAGAAATACCAAGCAATTAATTAAAAAATAGTTAAAACCCCCCTGCATTTTAATGCTCAATCCTTAGAAACTCAGTAACAAGCTTGTTGATCCACTAACTAAAGAAGAGTTTCAGTAAAAAGGCTAGAGAGTATATATGTGTTTTATGCTTTGAAATATCTGTCTCTAAGACTATTCTGTTGGAACAAAGCTGGCACAGTCAAAAAGCCTGGTAGAATCTAAATTTTATCCTCTTTCATCCTACAGCATAAGAACACATTACGGATGGATTTAAAAAACTATTTTTGTGCATTTGTTCTGTTTATCTTTTAAATACTTTGTGAGATATAAATATCCTTCAGTCAAGGACAACAAGAGAAAATATAAGTCAATTCTGACCCTAAAGAAGTATTCATATTGCTTTAGATATAGCCTAACTTGTATCTGAGTGATTCTGGCAGGTTCTTTTTTGAATCTGCATTTTATTCTTCCATTTTTATTTCATAAGCTATTTATGTTTTCAGATTAATTTCCTCCATAATGGCATTTTAAGCATTCATAAAAATCCTCGTGAATGTGGCTGGAAGCAAGTGCTCATCTCTCCAAGCAGTTTTAGGAGAAAAAGTCTCAGGGGAGCTCTGCAGACTGGATGTCCAACTGTTTTCTAATCCTCTTGGTATTACATGACTCCATTTTCTAGAAAACTGTGCCCTTTGTTTACTTTGTGTCAGCACTGTGATTGCTATTACATTACTCCTCCTTTATCAAGTGCAGCCTTCCAGATATCTGCTAGGATAGCTGAAGTCAGGTATTGAGCTGAAAACTTTATAAGGTTGCAGTGTTGGAAAAGAAGGCAGAACAACACATTTAGAGACAAAGCACTGTAGCTAGAGAAAGAGAAGAATGTTTTGAACAAATTACATCTCAGTGTAAAGGTAATCCACAGTATCTAATACCAAACTCCAGTGAAGGATAGATGTTTGCGACGTTAGTTTTTATTGAGTAGTATGAATTAAAAGCTTTTCTGGTTTTGAAAGCAATTACCCAAAGGTTATAAAATGTCTAGCTCCAATTCTCCTTTTTATTTATAAATCGTAGCAGGATTCAAGTATCTTGTTGTCAGGTTTTACTTCCCCATCTGCCAAGAAGCAAAGAAACAGCTATCTCTACCAAACTGTTCAGCAAACCAGCTTAAATCTGTATGTTCGGCAACTGTTCACTCAGTGCATGAGAACTGTACCTTGCCATACACAGAGGCACCCTATAACACCAATTCACTACTTTTTCTGAACTGTTCATTGTAGTTACTGTAGGGTCAGTTGTGTAACAAGCAAACAGAGTTATCTCCTCCCCTATAGGAAGAGATTCTTACTGTACTTTCATCTATTTAATACATAAATACAAACCAGATTATGTAAGTGAGGGACATTATTATACCTCATTTAAAGACCTTAGGAAAAAAAAAGAGGCCAATACTGAAATAACATCAACTTAGAATAATAGAGCCATTTAGGCTGGAAAAAGCCTTTGAGATCAAGTGTCATTAACCAAGCACTGCCAAGTCCACCACTAATTATGTCCCTAAATGTCACATTTACACCTTTACAGAGGATGGCTGAACCACTTCCCTGGGCAGCCTGTTCCAATTCCTGATAACCTTTTTTGAGAATTTTTTTTTCTAATATCTAATCTAAACCTCCCCTGGTGCAACCTCAGGTCATTTCCTCTCACTCTACTTCTTGTTTCTTGGGAAAAGTAGAGGTTAAGAGATCAAAAAACAGGGGCTGTAGACTGTTCTTCTTCATAAATATTCAAAATCCACCTGGACACAATCCTGTGCAACCTGTTCTAGGTGAACCTGCTTTAGCAGGAAACTTGGAGCAGATGATCTCAAGAAGTCCCTTCCAACTCCAACCATTCTGTGATTCTCTGAAAAGAGCCTGACCCCCAGCTTGCTACAACCTCCTCTGAGGTCACTGTAGAGACCAATAAGGTCACCCCTGAGCCTCCTTTGCTCCACGCTAAACACCTTCAGCTCCCTCAGCTGCTCCTCATCAGAATCACAGGATCACAAGATCGACTGACTAGGTTGGAAAAGACTTTCGAGATTGTCGAGTCCAGCCTATGACTGGACCACGTCAACCAGATCATGGGACTGAGTGCCACATCCAATCTTTCATTAAACACCTCCAGGGATGCTGACTGCACCACTTTCCTGGGCAGCCCATTCCAATGACCAATCACCCCTTCTGTGTAGAATTTCTTCCTAATGTCCAACCTAAACCTCCCCTGGCACATCTTAAGGCTGTGACCTCTTGTCCTATTGCTGGTTACTTGGGAGAAGAGACTGATCCCCATCCAGCTACAGCCTCCTTTCAGGGAATTGTAGAGTGAAAAGGTCCCCCTGAGCTTCCTTTTCTCCAGGCTGAAGACCCCCAGCTCCTTCCACTGCCCCTCATGTGTTCCAGACCTTTGCCAGCCTTTATTGCCTTTTTCTGGACACTCTCCAGCACCTCAGCACCCCTCCTAATGTAGGGGGGCCTAGCACTGGACATAGCACTCAAGGTACAGCCTCACCAGGGNTATCCTCCAGCAGATGACCGCTCTCCCTCAACTTGGTGTCATCTGCAGATTGGCTAATGGTGGACTCAATGCCCTCATCCAGATCATCACTAAAGGTGTTAAAGAGGACTGGGCCCAACACTGATCCCTGGGAGACACCCCAAGTGACTGGCCACCAATGCTCGATGCAGCACCATTCACCACTCTCTGGGCCTGGCCCTCCAGACATTTCTTACTACAGTGAAGACTGCACCTGTCCAAGCCGTGGGCTGCCAGCTTCTCGAGGAGAATGCTGTGGGAGACAGTGTCAAAGGCTTTTCTGGAGTCCAGGTAGACACATCCACAGCCTTTCCCTCATGCACTAGGCAGGTTGCCTGAGGTTGGACCACTTATATTCAGTATGGTACGCTAATAGCAACTGATCGTCTTGTTTATAAACAATATTAGCGGTATATTTTTATAACTCTTCCTGCAACACATACGGGAAGCCTTCATCATTTATTATGACTTACAGAAGAGTTTATCCTAATCCATATGCGTACCTAGTGCACCGTGTAAGGTTTATGGTTTGGTTAGGAAGCTGTCAGAGTTCAATTAAATAATTTACATCACTCAGCAGTAATGTAGGGGCTCTGGCAATGCATTTCACACCACCTGTTTGAAAAGTTTTGAGAGCTCAGAGATTAGTCAAACAGAATTACTAATTCTTGCTTTGAATGCATATTGTGATACTTCATTTCCCAATAAACCAAAAGGGAAAGCAAGCTTTGAAGTATTAATTCAACCTACAAAAAAATAAACAAAAATAATTTGGTGGATCATCTGTAACAAACTAGACAAAACCAAGAACTAACTTAAAACTATGAGATACCTTTTACAATTCAAGACCTTAGGGGGAAAAGATAAAAAATAAATACCACTTAGCTTGATTTTATATTGGCCATATGGAGAGAATCAGGTAAAATAATAATAAAAAAAATCTGATAGTATTTTAATTCTAGGCTCTGCTGCTTTTGTCTACTCGTAACTTGGAGAATTACTGAGGCAATTTTACTTTAGGCAAGGGGTCATTAAAAAAATAAAACTCACACAAAATAATCTCTAGAAAGAGGAATAATGCATGTACTACTTTCTTTAAGCTAACAATACTAAAATCCTTCGACCTGGTCAAGAACAGAGCCTGGGCTCAAGGTAAATACCACATGACAGATGGGGTTTTGAGCATATCAAAGCAATGGAGAGACCAAGGTGGAAAGCTGGGACCCGCACTGTTCACACAGCTGAAGCCTGACAAAGGTCATCCAGCTCCTCATGGAGAATGACTCCCTAATGAAAGAAGCCAAAGTACCACCTCAGAAGGGAAAATCAACCCTTGCCTGGTAAGAGCTCAACAACTAAAAGGGAAACACAAAAAAAATGCATCAGATTTTGATGTCAAAAAGTTTACAGTGGCTGATGGATAAATCTAATGGACACGGGGGTTGTTGTGTGGTAAGGGAAAAGGCCAAGGTACAAACAAGTTTTGCATTTCTCTTCAGGAGTCTCTCAACTGATTTGTTTCCTGAGGACAAGCACTTGTTTTCCTGATCTCATTACTTCAAACAGAAATTCCATCACTTGACTTTAAACAGTATCTAGGGAAAATAACTTACTGATGAGTTATGTCGTCATCTCATTTCTAGTTCTAAGGCTTTACATAAGATATTCATTACTACTCATATTACTAGCAGTTCTGCACAGGAATTTACCACCACTGCAGCAATACTTCACAGCAAAGAGCTGGTTCTGATCACAGGGCTGCTGCTGGCATGAGAACTTGCTAAATAGATACTGCATTATCCGCAGTAAATAAGAAATGCCATTCTTAGAGCAGTAAATGAAATTCATTCGAAACAATGAGGAAACAACATCTGCACAACGACAGATGTTCTATCAACTTCCCAAACACCTCCTCCATTGCAGTCCTACTGTATCACTCTTATGATGGTGTTCACTAAGGCCGTCTTTGCTTTGGACAGTAATTTGCAGTCCTTCATCAAAATCACGTGCTTCCCGAAAAAATTCCCAGACTTACAGCATGCTGTTTTTATTAAAGCAGATGCAGTGCTGCTACACTGCTTAAAGCTGTCATTTGCTTTGCAAGACACAAGCAACTGAGTATGACTGTCCAGAGAAAGCAGCACTTGGTAGCTGAAGTGGAATGGGCTGTTTTAACACAGAAGACCATAGGGAATAAAAGGAGCATTGGAATGCCTACAATTTTCAGAGACCTAGCTGCTGCTGAATTGTATTACCTTTTGTCAGTGCTATTCTCTAAAAATATATTGTCAAATCCCCCACATCTAAAGGAAGTGACTTAGGAGACACGAGGAACCACCTGCTGTGCTCTAAGCTAGGAAAATACTTCCTAATGTGCAAGCAAGTATGCTAGAATCTAATTCAATTATCTTGGGCACGCCAGAATAGGTATCCTTTTCCATTTCTCTTTCTTTCAGAATAATAATTAAACTTTTTTTTTTTAGTGTGAGACTAGCTTTGATCCCAAATTTAAACCAGCCGTCATCACCATCACTTGAAAGCTCTCCTGCTGTTTCTAGTTCTTTGTTTAGCAAACTTGGAACACTGGCTAATCTCGCTCAGATCACTTCACCTGTTTCTAAGAAATTCAATACATACAGGGAGGGAGAGACAGGGATAAAGTGACATGATGCATCAAGTTCCTTATGCCAACAAGTTTTTCATGGAAATCACGGTTTGGCAAAGGAACACGTGAGATTACTGAGCAATGTGCCGCCTCCACTATTTTGTCTACAGGGTATTATGTAACGGCTGCTCTACTGACAATACTTTCCCTTTCTCGGGGAAGGTAGGCAGGCAGTAGGAAAGCAGTTTCACTTTGAGCTCAAAGGATCTTACTCCTTGGCTGGGAAAGGTAAACCTAGCAGAAAAAAAGGTTATCAACTTATTGGGTAGTGAGTGGTGAGCTCGTTCTAAAACTTCAGTGTTAGCATGAGGTTTCCAAATCCAATATTTTGATGTCTAGACAGGGAGAGGCAATATTTTAGTGTTGCTTATATAACCGTTAATGGAACAAGAACAAACTTTTCATGCAAAGCGAGTGCATGACAATCATTTCATGGAGGCAGCCATGCTAGTCTTTAGTAAAGTTAATACTCTAGCCACATTTCAATACCACACATATATTACATTATACATATAGTGAGAGAGAAATTCAGGAAGTTCCATGTGAAACTGGTGAAAGTACGAAGTATAGCGGGACTGCTTTTGGAAGGAAAGCCTGTGCTCAACCAACTCCCTTCATCACTGTGAAGGAGAAATATATTTTTTGTCTCAATTCAATATAAGCTGTGTTTTATTCCACAACTTAACAAAAACTTCAAGAAAACACACAGCTCCATTGATCCACTTGGCTTGCCTATCACAGGGTACTCAGACTCATATGTCTGAGAGCACATATAGTTTAATGATCAAAGCCAAGCAACTGGGAATCAAGCCACCTGGTTTATTTTCCAGGAAAAAAAATATAAAGTGGATTAATTGATTAAAAGTTGGGACTGTTACTTGCTCTGGTGCTGAACAGAACAAGAGCTCACTTCTGCAGGAACAGCAATAACTAGGTGCAACCTTAATCTGTGCTTTCTCCCAGGGCCAAACCTGCAGAGGGATGACATTTTGTATTTAAACCATCACAAAGGTAAGGGCAAGTTCCCCTGGAGGGTGACTAACTTTACTTCCTATTTTGGAGGCAGTGCAGTTGAGCAGTGTCCAATCTGCTGGACAGAGCCGTGCCTCAGTGCTGCCGTCAGCACTGCTGTACTCGTGCTCTCCTCAGCAGTTTCCTCATGCTCACACTCCAAAGCCATGTGGCCCTGGTGTGGCAGATCCAAGTCCCACTAGCTGAGCAGGCAGGAACCAGGTGTTCCTGCCCTCCATTCCCTCTCTCCTATAGACTCACCTTCCCACAGGCACCTCACTGCGGTGGGTTGAGAAGCAAATCAGCTGGACCTTCGGCAACCTTCTCCCAGCTCCCACCTCCTCCGGGGAAAGAGAGGGAATCTCACACTGGCCATGATCAGATTATGTGCCTTCAGCATTCCCAAACATGATGCCACCATCGGCTGCATAAATTACCTCAGCAGCCTACAGGAAGCCTCTAGGCACCTTCAGTAAATAAGCAATTTCATCAGGAGTTTTGGAGTGCTTTACCAATGAGGGAAAGGTAATAATGCCTTAAATGGCTGATTCTGGCACGAACAGCATTGAAACAATTAACAAAGCTTTTCTGAACTCCTCTTTCAAGGAGCCACATAATTAGTGTCTCCTTCTGGGGAGACATTTACACTAAAATCCTGTTTTCTTTAGTCAACAAACACCAAATACTACTCCTGATTCTCCCACCATCATGCAAGACTACATCTTTAATTGCTGCCTTAGTACCAATAAAAAGAAATACTAAACACATTTCAACACCTAACTCACTTTTCCCTTCTAGTTACAATTAGATACTTCAGCTCGCAAAGCAGTGCGATGCTGGCTTTTTTCCACTACCACTGATCTCCCTTTTCAGATCTCACACAATCACCCTCGAATTTTAGGAAGTTATTCCTATCTCTCATTCTTGATCTAAAACATCTGGAAGTAGAATTCCAGATTTTGACATGTGTAAGTGAAGAATAATTTAAAATAATAAAGCTCAAGGGCCAGATTATATGCAAGGAAAGCAACCGTGCGAGGCCCTTGGAGGGTAAGCGGCTGAAGGAAGGAAGGCCAGATGGGAGAAGAGGCCAGATACAGTAGTCCACATGAACATAACGTTTTCTTCGCTCTGTTTCAAAATAATTATACAGTGAGATCTTTTAGGACTTAAGTACAGACATAAATTTCCTGATTTTACAATGCTCACTAAGTGTATGTATTTGTACTGTTTGCACTAAGGCTTTTATTTCATACTTTTCAGTGTAAAAGTGCAGTCAGGCAAGGATAGGATCACCCACTATGGGGAGTCTTCCTTTGTGAGCAAAGGCTCTGAACGTAAATTCTGCAATTCAAGAGAGGCTTCTGGTAGAAAACAAAACCAGAGACACTGGAGCAATCATGAACTGTCCAGATTTCAATAACCCTTGCACTAGTTCAAAAAAACATTTTTTTCTACAATTTTTATGTGAGAACCATGATACAGAACATTGTGTAAATGTAACACTTCATGTGAAGAAGCTTTTTTCACTTAGCTACAACTACATCAATTCTTTGATTCTGCAGTGAGCACAGGACCGTGAGGGCATTAATTCCAAACGAAGCCCCCAACAATTTTATTGAAAATTAAGTCATGAAACATACAACACCATGGAGAGATGGTCCCCAAGCAGGAAGGGAGAATATTTTATTTTGCCTCATGTGTACATATCATATTTATAAGAAAGCACAATTAAGATGTAAATCCTGGATGATCGCAGGCAGGAGCAAATTACATTGATAGCAAAGTTTATTTTTAGTTACATTCAACAAAGTAAGATCAGACCAAAACAGCATTTTATGTGAAGATGACGAAGAAAGAGACGTAATATGTAAACGGGCAGCCTTCAAAATGGACCAAAGTAACACAGAGAACGGCTTTTTAAAATGGAGCCCTACTGTCTCCTTGAGTAATAAACTGATCACCATACTGAGTATTCTTGTTAACCATCCCATACAGCAGTTTCCCTATGCCACTGCACCTAATGTGGGATGGTACTGTGCTTGTGAAGGGCAATTCCTTTCAGTTGCCCAAGGACAATAACCTTAGTCTCAGTTAACTTGTCAGTTTTGTCATATTTTGAAACTAGTATCACAGCTCATGACATCTCAACAGACCACAAAAATGTGAACTAGTGGCAAAATGTTCTCTACTGCCCATAGCGAAACAGTTGTTACCAAACCAGTAACACTACAATGCCCATCTTTTAACTTCACTCCCCTAGAACCAGGCTGGAGATGGATACTTCAGAATACAAGTATTCAAGGAATTAAAAAAAAGACACAGAAACATTAGGGTTAAAAGGCAACCTGGCTCTCAGTATCTCCTTACTTTGGGATGGTGCTAATTCAGCCATCCTGTTTTCTCACAACGTCCCTCAATATTGCCTTTCTCTAGAAAGAAGTCTAGGTGTCTTTTGACTTCATTTATGCTTTTAGCTTCAAAATAACTTCCCCTTAAGTTATTCCATATGTTAGCCATTCATTCTCTCATGAAACAGCCCATAACCTGAACAGAAATGGATAAAAATTTCCCCACCAAGCTGACATCTGGCTGTCTCTTTCTGCTTCTCCTGGGCCTTCCCTGCATACACACCAGGCTGACTGAGCTACTGATAGAGTTTTCTTTTCTCTCCCTAGTGAAAAATTTATAAGCAGCAGCTCTTTGTGTCTCACCTTATTGGAAATGCATGCTGAAGTTGCTACCATTTTTTCAAATAAATGTCATGAAACTTAACCTTTTGTACTATTAAATACTATAAAATATGTACTGTTTCCTTCAACAAACTCTTTAGAAGTACTGTTATCAAAGACCAGTGAAGATCAATAATAGCCTCAGAAGCTCCATTCTCACTTACATTTAAGGAGAATGTTATCAGGGCACAACCAGGCCCTTGTAAAAAAGTCTGACAGATATGCAGTCTCACATGGTTCTCCTTCATACACCAGTCTAAGAAAATTAAAACAATCAATTTAATGTTAACAGCATTAAACTCTACCACAAGAAAAATTTAGCTCGATCTTGAATTTAGACCAGGACCTTGGTGTTCAGAAGAATCACAGAAGTTGTACATTAAACTCTTACCTACTGTAAGGGTTTCTTGTGGGACAATGTGCTCTGTCACTCAGTGAAATGCTGGAGCTGGATCCACAGAGAAAATCCACAATACCTTAAGGGGCTGGTTTTTGTTTCCATTTTCTAATATAAGCTTGCTAATGCAAGCTCATATTAGAATATGCTAATGGCTAGCTAATTTTCACTGAAAACTCAAAAGAAATGTAGGCAACATTAACACCAGAAAACTGGTAGAAAACAGCATAATTCCATGTTGGAACTTGACTGCCAGTTTTGTGGCACTGCAGAACACTGGCCTTCCATGTCAGAGCCATCAGAGTACATAAGTCATGACAAACAAGCTGTTTTTCTCTATGAGCAGCACCAAGAGAGCATCTGGTCACTCAGGGCTGATGTAATGCAAACTCCCTGTATTTGCAGCACATCCATCCATTCAGGAGCTCTTATGACTAAAAGGAAACAAAAATACTAAAGTAAAGCAAAGCTTTATTTGACACGCATACTCCAGAGTGGGAACAGAAGGAATATACAGTAGTATCTAATCAGGGTAATGCTGTCTCAGTGTAAGTAATTCCATGATAGAAGCTAGCCTTCCACTTGACCCGAGGGTCACAGATTAAGATACACTAGGCAAATAAAGAGAACTTGGACTTAAAATATTTAATCTTAGGCCTTTGAAAAATAAAAATTGAAAAAAAGAATAAAGATCAAGCAATTGGTTTTATCTGCTTAAAGGAAAACTGAAATTAAAATCACCAGTGATTTTACTAAGGAAGGAAGCATGAAATGCTCCTGTAGCTGATGACTGAGACGCTATTTCCCTGCTGTTTTGCCACAATACATGATGTTTTCTTTAAATACAACCCTTCAAATATTGCTCTGAAAAATCCTTCAGTTACTGAAAGGGTGTCTAAGGAGCTCAGAATGCTGGAATTTCAAACCCCATAGGAGAATTTTGTTAAAAAGACAGATGTGGTCATATTCATGAGAACTTGTTTTCCATATTCTTAATCACCTCCAGACATTGCAGAAGTCATATTGTGCAGGAAAGGTACAGGAACATATGCTTTGTTTGCTGCCTACAGTGTGTTACATTCCAACTGAGTATTAAGTATCTGGAAACCAAACAAAACCTCATCCTTTATCAATAGAGAGTCTCACGACTGATAACATTATGGAACATGCTTGAGAACTAATGGTTTCTCTGCCACAGAGTGAAGGAATAATCATGTAATTTAGAAAGCATAAATTCTGCTTTACAGACTTGAGATTACATTACCCATCAAAAAAAAAAGAAAAAACCCAGACTGAATCCAGAATTGATATCAACACAAGTCCACCTCAAAGGTAATAAAAGTGAGGAATTAATTCCTGTTCCAGCCTTCATGTGAAGCACAGAAAAAAATCTTGTCCTTCTGATGCTCAAACTCTGTTAGTGAAGAGCTTAAAAAATAAAAATTAAGCAAAGCCTTACGGCAAGTATTTTCCTTAAAAATTTTGCTAGTACATAGCATAAATAATACTCAATTCTTTCTTTTCTCTGATATTTTAAAGCAAATGCTGCCAATGGAATAAACACGTGAATAAAGGTGGCTGACAAAAACTGAATCTAGTCTGAGACTTACCAATGTTTTTTATGGGGAAAGAAATGACTAGCAGGTGAAGTAGATACTGCCTCATTAAGCTGTCACATTACATTTCATTAATGTCTTTCAGTTTCTAATGGAATGAGAACTCTGAATGTTTACTAAATTACCAAAAAAAATGCTCAAAATGTTTCCATCAGCTAATAAAAATCTGCTCCTGTAATAAAGAGTAAAAAAAGCAAAAGCTATCTGCATATCTTCCCTTGCTTACTTTTTGAAAAACAAAGAAAAAACCACAAATACCATGCCACACTCAGATGGTACAGTCGCTAATAATTTCAGTTGACAAAATGAACTAGCAAATGTATCAACAAGCTTCTTTTCTACAAAATAAAAACTAGCAAAGAAATAATTACATGGTTTAGAAAATGAATTTCCAGTTGGAAATGTGTTTTTAGTAGTTTTCTCTATTCACAAAAATAGCCACAATTCCTCCTACTTAGAATGCTAGTCAAGACTGTTTCTGCAAAATTTTAAGTCAGTACCTTTCAGCACCCAGATAATAATTCTAGGGAGAAAGTGTGATAAATACAGTCTTGCTGCTTGACAAGGCACTAAAGTTGCTGAAAAGAGATTTTCAACTTTTATTCATAATCCTCTTCCTTTCTTATGTCATTCCATTAAACAAGAAATTATAGCTCAGTCACTGAAACTGCAACCTAATTAGCCTGAAGAAAACACTCAAGTTTTGCAGCGCTTTGATACTTAAATCTCGATTTTTTTCACAAAGAATTCTTCCATAAAACCTTTTTTTGCTTTTAGCACCTTATAATGAATTCATGTAGATTTTCTGTTACAGGCTTTTTGGTTTGGCTGTGCTGAAAAATTCTGTATAGCTTTGATTTATACTCTGTGCCACATATAAATTTGAGGGAACAGATCATTGCAGAGGCTGTATAAGGCAGTTTTCTGTTTTCCAGACAGTGTTATCTACAAGACTGCAGTTTATTTTCTGTTTTCCTGTACATTACAGTAACCAGGAACTGAAAGGTTACTTAAAGACTAACTGGAACATCAAATTATAGGTTAAAAGAGATTAATTTAAAAATATGATTTTAAGGAGAAAATACTGTGAATATGCTACAAATGCAATGTTTCGAGATGCACAGAATACTTCTCTGGCAAGAAGTGAGAGCTCTTTTATTCCAGTCCTTACATTCATATCTGACCATCACAGACTGTCATTCAACACCAATCCTTTGTCAGATGTGCTATTTCAATACCTTAAGTTTTCACAACACTGGCTATGGCTATTAACTACACCTTCAAAACTAATATAGGGAACTACCTGCAGATTCCCAATTATTTTCCATCAGCTTTGTCACAAGGGGGGAAGTACCTGTACCTTTGAACTGGAGGGAAGTACCTGTACCTTCACTGCATTCCAACCACACCAAAAAGCCTGGATAGCCAGGCATTAACAAAACTTTGTTCCACATTTCTTGGTCATAATCTCCCATCATCTTTTATTTTCTCAAACTTTTCCCAAATACAATCCCTCTAACCATTCTCTTCAGAGAGAATGGGTGGTTTAGCGATTATTACAATTTCTTTTTGTACAGTTCATCCACTGCGAAGAGAATGCAGTCAAAAGGAGTCTACAGCTGAGATCGTTTGTCATCTGGTTTCTGGAAATAATTAACCTGTTGCTTCAATAGCTCTAACTTTCATTACACAGATTTTCTGACACTGTGCAAGCCTGAGTGACTGCAGAAAAGCACAGACCTTCAGATACACTGCCATTGAGCAGTGGTGTGCTGTTTTTCTTTAAACAAGCTCTTCATCTCTCAGAATTTTTCTATGGTCAAGGGAAGCTAGACAGCTTGAGAGTGGTTTCCCACGAGGCTCCAGGACTGGCCTCAGCAGTTGTCTGTTGACCCTTGCTGATCTAAAGACTTTGTCTGAGCAGATAGTTGCCCAGGTAAACACCTCAAACAGCTGCAAAAGGAAAAAGCCAGACTAAGAAGCTCCATCCCATTACAGCTCATTAAACACTGGATTAGGTCCAGGCAGCTTGGCAAACAGTGGGCAAAAGAGAGAAGCAAGAAAAATTACAATCTCCTTCAGCAGAACATGAATTGTACTGTTTCTGTTTCTCTTTTGGACAGCAAAAACTGCCAGCCCAGAGTAGGGACTTGAGAGACCAACCCTCCCACCACCTGTGAAAGCAGCCCCAGGGAAGGAGGGCTCTGCTACCTCTACCACACGAGCCTGGCAGCCAGTGGAAAGGCAGGCATCCTGCCCACTCCCAGCAGATCTTTCCAGTGCAGGAGAGCTCAGCTTAATGCCTAGTGACAGCCCAGGAAGCTCTGTGCTGCTCTTTCAGCATCCAAGCCACTCTGTTCATCGCTATCCCACCTCTCACACCAGCAAAGACAGTGTTATACAGAGGGCTACTACAGAGACGTTGTTTGGGGTTTGTTTCTGATCATTTTTTGTGTTGCAGGGTTTTTGTTTGTTTGATTGTTTGGGGGGAGGGCTTGTTGGGGTGTTTTGTGTATGCATGTGTCTTTGGCGGGGTTTGGGTTTTTTTTTTGTAGAGGGAGCAGTATCACTGTTGCATTGGATCAGTTAAACCATATTCAAGCTATCAAAACAAGAAAGGTTAACTTGAACCCATATATCATGTCAGTCAGAAAAAAAAAAGCTGAAACAAATTAGAATAAAAAATTATTTAAGGTCTCAAATCAACCATCACTTCAAGCTTTTCATTTAGTTATTTTTCTGGTTGCTTCATAGTTGTGTATTTAGTATTTCTAACTAAAAATAAAAGGGTGGCAAAATCAGGTATCCTGTATTAAAATTCACAAAGTATATTAGAATAAAAGATACTTAGATTCACTTCAGGTTCTGTGAGAAGAAACAGACAGCAATAAAAATTCTCGTAATAGAGAATCTTTTAAATAACAATAATTCATAGTGATTATAAAATCTCTCCTAAGGTATGAGTGCTCATTTTCTCAATTCCATCAAAGGCTATGTACACATAAAGCTGTACAGCTCTCATAGTAACAGCTAGGCCAGAAATATTTTTGTAAAATAAAATATTGGTGGCAAAAAGGATTTCTTCATAGTTCCATTTGAGCAACCTGCTGGCCCCCACTGAGCCACCAGCATCCACTCTCTAATCTTTCCCACTTCCCTTGTCTTACTTGATTCTAGTCTCAAAACAGAACCAGTACTTTTTTAACAAAAAGAAATACCATTCATTTCTCAGCTCACTACAACATTGTAATCAGTTTCTCTGAATTGTTAGGTAGGTATTATTGCACTTGAATCTTAACTTCTGTAAGGAATTACTCTTGCTCCCTGTAAGAATTTACTCCTGAAAGTCTGGAGCCCTATACTTGAAAATAAATTATAATTTTCCACCTTCTTTCCCTTTTTTTAAAAAAAAGGAAATGGCAACCAATGCACTAAAGGACATCCATAAATTACTAAAAATTTCTTCTGCTAAATTTCTGCTTTATCAACTTTCAAACACTCTTGTGGAGAATAATCTTCTCTATGGTGAATCATCAATTACTGGGGCTGAAGGCATACCCAAAATGCCAGACAGCACTTTCCACAAACATCCTTTAGTCAGGCTACGCATTAAGATAACCACACGTCTAAAATAAGTCAGAACTCTGGAGAGTACAGCATTTAGTCAAGACACACAATGAACTTTCTTTCCTGGCTGATGACCACATGAATCGAAAAATATCCCATTTCTTTCAGTCAAATGATTTCACAAGTTTACCTATGAATAAAAAATGTCTCAGAAAGACAGGAAAAATAAACGAGTTCACAAGATGAAACCTGAAGTTCCATATTTTCTTAATACTAGATGAACAAAGAAAACAAAAAGACAAAGTTTTAAAAGGAAATGTAATAGAAGTATTGGACAACTGTGAATGATCTCTTTCCTGTGATGTATTTCCCTGAACAGCTAAGGGTGGATAAAACTTCTTATAACAGAACAGGAAGATAAGTCCTTCTTTAACCCTCTGATGAAAGAACCAAGCTTTTTTTTGTAGCTATTAGGGAAGGTTTGCCATGAATGTGCAAAGCAGATCTCTCCTGCTTGATATTACATAGAACTACAGCAGAGCCGTTTCCATGATCACAGTTTTATTTCTCCTTGGCATACTCCTTGGTGATACAAAGGTTTTTTACTTTATGGAAAGTATATTGAAGTGTCCTTTACTGTTGGCAAAATCTCCCCCCACCCAACCTCTAAACATTGCCTATCTGGTTTTCAGTTTAATTCCTTAGCCATAAAAAAAAGAATAGAAAAAGAAACAAAAACCCAAAGAGATGCTTATTTAAAAAACCACATGTTCGGTTTTTAAATAAACTCCTTTGAACACCATCAATATTACACGATGAAAATTAATTTTTATTTTATGACTGTTACTGTTTTCTCAAGTCTGTTTCCAAGCCTCTAATTCTCAAAAGCACATTCAATAAAATCACTCAAATGAATGACCTCCTATTCAACACTAAGAATAAAGAGCCTACAATCTGGTTTAAAATTATAGATGCCAAAAAAGCATTTCCAATTAATGATAAAGTTTATGTATGAACAGTAAAAATAGTGACAGACTAATTGTAGCCGTAACTGCTACATCATCAAACCCCCCTTTAAATCACATTTTATGTTTGCTTACACTACATATTTTTAATGTCTGCATTCTGTATGCATCTGTATAGGCTTTTTCAGGTTGTGTGCTTGTTTCCCCTTCAGTAAGCATGTTTCAAGACAGAAATGAGAGGGCGAATAAGAACAACTTTAGCATTCACCAGAATGCCACTTGCAGATGAAGGCTGCACTTATCCCAGTGACAAGCAAAGCACAGAAAGGGGAAAGATAAGTTCCTTTGTGGTTTTTGCTCTGTCTATGGCATTGTCATCAACAAAAAAAGATCTTGTTCATGACAGAAAACTCTGCCACAGACATCTCGGTCCAGACCTTAAACCAGCTAGTTGATTCAGATGGAAGTATCAACGCATCAGTTACATTCTATTGTGATTTGGTAGATACTAGTTTTCTAAATGAAAATGAGGAATGAGAACACAGACACACAGGAAGCCTCTTCCTTCATGTAAAGTTTGTAGTGGAAATAATCACTTTGGCTTTGGCCGTAGCTTCAACCTTCTTGCATGTGGAAACTGGATAGGGACTGCCTCAACAATCATATTTGTGCCACCTCAGGTTATGATTTCCTCAGGAAAAATAAGATATGTCTCCTATGATGTTAATGATGATTTCAACTCTAAGTAACAAGCTGAGGAGAAAGTCTCTAGTGGATCTATCTCCAGATACATTGTAATATATTTTTCATTAGCATACAAAGTATTTTTGACTGACTTGTTCAGAAGCATCAAAGACAGTGAATCTGAGCCATGGGTGCTTCAGGCTTTGCCCAACTCTTGAAAAGGTTTTCCACACAGATTGCAATTTATCCTCCTGCACAGAGCTGGAAGAAGGATTTGGTTGAGTTATAAAATGACTAATTTGAATGGTTTTTTACAAGGATATTTTTTGTACTTTGCTTCTTTACATACTCATTGAGCACCATATTCTAATTAAGGTGATTCATATGTGGTGTATTAATACCTCTCAGTTGATAAAGAAAAGTCTCTAGGTCAAAAGAACAAATGCTAATATCTATACATTATATACCTCATCACCTGTGGTATAGAAGTCAGCAGAGACTAAATAATAAAGCATTTTACAAGGGCAGAGATCTTTTCTTCACCCTTTTGTAGGCTAAATTAGAGGTCTGGTAAGCATTGTTGGATACGGTGTTATGGAACGGGGACTACAACTTCCTGCCTTTTATAGACATAGTAAGAGAATAATCGTTCAGAAGTCATTGCTTAACTGTTTCATTACTAAATTATTTCCTCCATCCTCCCTCTAATAATCTGATAAAGTAATTTACACTGCAGCAAGGACAGGAAGACGCTATATGCTAAGGAATGTGGATTCTGAAGAGCACTCTATAATACGCCTTCCTTACTATTGTACAGGGTATACAGAGGGAAAGGAAGGAAACTATGACTCATTTTCCACTCAATTTATACAAAGGCTTCCATTAACATACCAACAACCAAATGTGTGCAGCAAGGAGAGCATACTCTGTTCCCCAGTAAACGTAAACTATATGTCCACATGCACACACATCAAGAGGATATGATTACACCCAGTGTAATCAGAAACTCAAATAGTTTGTGACCTCTAAACTCAAGATGCATACACAGTCTTAGGACCATGTTCTGTCCTCAGAAGGATACTCACGGGTTGCATGGATTGCCACATTTTATTGAAGCATAGCAGATTTTGAGAACGACTTTCTTAGTTCTGTAGTATTTGGTTCCAGCACATCACAATGAGAACATAATTCATATTAAGCCTCACCCTGGAGCCCTATATATTGACAAATTCAAATTCAAGCCTCCCCTCTTCTACGCCTGCTTTTAGGTGGATCATGTAAATGCTGATCTTCTGATTAATAAATAAATAGATGACTATCAACAAACTGCTATCAGTTTATGAAGTGATAATTTATCCTTCAGAAAACAATGATTTCCCAGCGTTTCTCAACTTTCACCAGACCGTAACAGCACCTCTCTCTAACAAGCCCTACTGTGTACCTGGGAAAATGATGATTATCATCGTTGTTACCACACAGCTACAGACAGCAGAGACTATGAAAACATAACTTTCAATTCCAATAAAGATGTGCTGGCGTAATAGCAAATAAAATTAGTGTTATTTAACTCTTCAGCTTTACTGCCAGACTTAAGAATAATCAAAATTGCTCCACAAGAAAAGATAGGGAAAAAGAGAAGGGGGAAATGAGGAGGCAGAGGCACAGCTGTAACTCACGGTGCCATGTAATGGCTCTGCCTTGGCTCTGTGCAGCATGAGCAGAAGCAGGTGAGCCCAACACGGTCCTACCTGCCTGCCCTGTGTGCCAGTTGGTACAGCCAGGCAAACCATGGCACCACCACGGCTCCACCTCTCTGCATGAACACCCAACTGCACCAAGCAAATATGATAAGGAAGTCTCGCCTGCAGATCTCTACCACCTGTCCAGCGCCTTCTCTCCATTTAGTGAGAGGAGCAGAAAAGCATTTGTGGTTTGGATAAGGGATTAATCTCAGGGCAGTGCACTAAACAGCTCCCTAATTTCTAGAAGAGAGCATGTGGAGAAGGCCTAAGTAATTCGACAGAGAATGAAGTTCTGGAGTAAGACCTCTATGGTTAAACACCATCTGCTATGAATCCCCTAAAATGATGTGAAGAATTTTATAACAATTAAGAGTATGTAAGAACACCTTTCATACCAAAGCATGTAGCCTTTGTCTTGTGCCAAAAATCAAATAAAATCTGAATAAAATTTTCCAAATATTCTTACTAAGTGTTACTACACTTACTTGGTTCTACAGATCTTAATGTTTCAAAATAAAAATAAAAACAGTATTCAGGAACAGTGTGTTAAAATTTGGCAGCAATATGTCAAAGCACAAAGGAAAAGAGATGGGTCACTATTTCTTCTCTATACTACTGAAGCACCAAACCTCATGGTAACCTTCAGAGCTGCCATAATCACTTAAAGTACTACTGCTACTATTATTGGCACATAGTAGTCCAAGAACACTAGCCTAGTGTTCCACATTAAAAAAAAAAAAAAAAAGCCCTATCCCTTTTATCAGTAAAGTCAGAAAATATCATTATTATGAGCATGACTACCAAAAGGGAAAGGTTCTTAACTGAGAAACCTAAAAAAATCAAGCAACATTTAACCAAAAAATGTTGAATTAGTGAATATTTCTTTTACTTTACACATTTTTCATTTCAAAATGCCCCTTTGAGTCTAGAAAAAGTATTTATGTAAGAGATTGTTGTTTATAATTTGCGTAATACATTATTATTTAAGTGTTTCATACACATTTGTTTACAACTAAGCATAGGAAACAAATTTTCTGTGAAGAGTGGAAATTTTTTTTAGCAAATCCACAGGTTCAGGCAGTTCATAAAGGACCCTATATAAAAGCTTACATTTCCCATGCAGTCCATGAAGTAAATTGTCATCACTATAGAAAAAGAACAAGAAATCCATGTGCAAATCAGCCATATTACTCTCTCCAGTACTGCTGCACAGAACAAATAGTTCAATGATTACGGTTCAGTCTATATTTAGGATAAAGTAAGCAAAAGGTGTCATGTAAAGAACAAGACAGGGTGGAAAAATCCCTGATCATACTTTCTGAGAAGAGCTTAAGTACAGTTGATGGAAATAGATTTTCCTTTCCATAAAGTGTATCCAAGGGGTTTGTAAACTTAAGTTTTCCTTGCTTATTCCTAGGCAGTGAGAAGGAAGAGAAACCAGACAGATGTCCATTGGAGAAAGACTTCGATGCGTCTGCGTAACTAATGAACACAGTGATAAAAATCTATTCCTGTGAACTTTATAATCTATTTAACACCTACCTTATCCTCAGTGGAAGAGAGCACATTCCTTCAGGATGCAACACTGTAACAGAAACCTCTGTCAGAAAAAGCGTGGTACATAGTTGAGGATCAGAACAAGGTGTTAATACCTGGTACATGTTTTCCTGGACATGCATTCCTGTGCTGCCACGGAAAAGGGGGTTTGCAGGACTTTACAATAATTTTGAAAGCATATCTTACTCAAGACATATTATTTAGAAGCTTATCCTTGACTATATACACTTGCATTATAATTAGCTCTGTTTCCCAAGCAGAAACAGTTTGAGATTTTATTTTCTGTTTCTGTCAGTTTTGCTGTGTTTGAAACATAGTATTTCCTTTCTCACTCACAACGTAATTTTGTGAGAGAGGGACGAGGACAGAGAGTCTTTGGCCATCTTCATCTTCTACTCCAACAGCCAGCACACCTCAGAAGTGAAAGATGCTAAATCTTCTTAAGGAGACTCAGTTCATCAGCCAAAACAAACTGAAATGCAAATGAAGCCAAGCCTACAGCTTCAGCCACTACTCATATTTGTGAACTCCACAGCAGCTCTCCCCTCACTAGTACCACTTCAAGGGCACAAGCCTCCAATGACAGAAGCTGGTGTCATAAAGGGGATATATCTCTTCTGCAGAGACAGATGAACTCCTCCAGAGGAAGATACAAATATTTTTAAATCCAAATTATTACTGGCCTGGCAAAATTCAACCCGAAGTTACTACAGCTCAAAAAAAACCGCATAGAAAACAAATGATGTTTCAAAACACTGCAGCAAATGTTGCTTTCAGATTCATCTGGCCCTTCTCTGTCCACATGCTGTTTGGTGTGGGTCTAAAAACAGCCATCGCCCACCTTCAAAAGCCAAGGGAAGGCACAGCCTGGCTCCAGGGCTAAGTGGCAGAAATTAGTAAAATTTTATGCTTTCAGCTAAACAACACAGAAAACAGTTCTGTTTCATCAAAATTTCAATGTTTCACTTAGCCATATCATGGTAGATTCCCTGAGAGGGGATTAAATTTTTCAGTGAGACACTAGAAAAGACAGTCATGCTACAGTTCAGAAAATCAGTCCTTCACACAGGAGATTTAGTACATCCACTAGTAATTAAAAAAAAAAAAAAAAGTCTTCCATCCAAATTGAGATCACTCTATAGATCACACTACCTGTATTCAAATTTTTGTTGCTGGTATTTCCCTGTTACTAGCTGTATAACTGAAAAGTTATCCTTCATTCCAGTTGAGGAAAAACTAACCAAATTCCACCACAACACAAACAAATCCTTCAATAAAGATGATGAGGAACTCTCCTGGTTCTGGTTTAAGCCCTACAAAACAAGGAAAGAAAGTCCCATACCTCAATTCTGCAAGATGATTAAATTTGAACAAATCAATAGATTTAGTTCCATCCCAGTTTCACATACCAACACGTTCATGTTGTTACCTATTAATGTGAGTCTACTGTAATTGTTAAACTTTCTCCTACTCCAACAAATGAAAAGCAAACAAATATTTCACATACACATTCCACTTTTGGTCTTTGATACTTCGATACAAAACACACTTTGTTTACTTGTATCTTCTATTAAAGCCAAGCCACTGCATATTAGTACCAGCAAGAATGTAAATCTCCAGACAGTAAGGTATGGTGATACATAACATTTAATACACAGCTGGCTAAACACCCTTAAGTGTTTACTTCAAAGTCATTGTCACCTCTGCCCACACTGAGAATATCAAATACAGCATGATCACAGTGCTGTGACAACAACAGCCCCACAGAAGGCTGTCCATGGAACTCACTGGCATTACAATGGATTTGCGAAGCCTGGTATGCAGCTGGCTATAAAAGCAGTTGCTTTTGCCGAAGTTGCACTGCATGCACGTGTGTACTTATGCGTGCAAATATCATCACGTGAACGTATGTGTAGATGCCTATTTGCCCTGCATCAAGATTAAGTATTCAAAAAGATTAATTTTAATAATCACTGAACATTTAAAAATAGGTTTTAAAGGACTTGATATTGCATAGACGTCAGGAGAAACTTCTTATTCTCCAACTACAGCGCAGGTCGGATCTTCAAAAGAGCCTAAGGGTGCATAGTAGAGATACAGGAGCTGGCTCGAAGCAAATCCATTGAAGGTGTAAGACTCAATATGTGCTTCTCAGCAGGGTAAATCATCATGTATGGGTGCTCCATGTTGAGCCTGATGAACTGCCTTTGCCACTGACCACAATGAGCTTCTCCAAAGCTGAGCACGAACTCACTGGGAGCAGAATCAGGTCACTGAATCAGGTCAATTCAGCTTCTGAATATTCAGGCATCTGCAAAATTCTTTTGCTGTTGCTGAACTTCAAGCAGAATTGCTACTTAGCAAATCACAAAACCATTTCAGTTAGGAATGAGAATTTTGCATTGTGGAGATGAGCCTCGTATTTCAGTTTGCTTTAAATATAAAAAAAAGCTTCAGCTATTTCCCAAACCTCATAATTAGCAAGGCTTCTCTTGGACCCTATTTGCTTAGATCACACACAGAACCTTCTAGCACTTCAAAGTTAAAGGAATCAATTTGCTAGCACTACTCAGCAACTAGAGTGCCTCCACTGTTGCGGCATGGTTTTAGCTCCCAGGTACTGAGAGAAAATGGATTGAATCAACTACTGTATACAGAGTCATTTTTCCTGAGACAAATCTGGACCACTGCCAAATGCCAAGTCACGTCTTCATGAGCAAAGCATGAGGGGCAGAGTTATGGCAGGGTAACCTTATCAGAGACAGGCATGAATTCAGAGAGGCTGCCGTGATTGTGGTTAATAAACCAAACAAGAGGAGCATCTGCAGATGCTGCAACTGCAGCCATTCTAGCTTACACATATAGTGAGGTAATACTTGTACTTCACACAACATTAGCTAGATTCTTACTGAAATTAGGAGGTCAGTACTAGTATCAATTTTAAAATGTGAACCTGACTATTTGGAAACAGTTCAGAGAACAGCTAAATAGTATTAGTCAAGGTTTGGCAATATGCCTCAGAATAAAAAGCTTAAGCACTTAATCTATTTATTTTATCAAAGAGAAGGTTAAGATGTGACCTGATTATGGTTTATAAGTAGCTACACATGAACAGACTCCTCAGATTAGACAGCCATTTACTCCAGCAGAGAAAGGTATGGCTAGAACCAAGCGCTGGGAAAGAGGTGGAAGCAGAAAAGTTTAAGTGAGATGAATTAGCCATAATGGGCGAGACTTTTTTTTTTTTTGGTACACTGGTGCGCATAGCCATCAAGCATTGTCCAAATATATATTTACCAGATGAAATTATATGGTCTGTTATCAGAAGAAAAGAGCTGTCCTTACCACCTGAGGACTTACACAGCCTTCACATGATAGGGACATTTTCACTTCAGGCAGCAAATCAATCAACACAAAGTATTGGGCAATTACACACCAGTAAGGAGATGTCAAAAAAAGAAGGCAAACCCATTATCTCCTCTATATCTGTCTAAAATCAATTCCACTTTGAAGTCCTGACACACAAATGTAAATAGGCAAACCTGTCTGTACACACACACACACACAAAACCTCAGCAGTCTTAAAACAGTTGTGCAAAGTTTACAAACTTTGCTCACTGGCCTAAAGAACAATGTAACCAAGATATAAAATGTGAGCAGTAAAATCCCTAACATTAAACAGTTCTGGCACCTTTTCTTTCTCTTTGCAGAATTAGTTTAATACAATGATCACAGGGTAACATAAAGCTGTGTGACACTTCAGGATGCTGCATGCTACAGTTTCTTTGTACACCTTTATTAGCATAGCAGCAAGAAAAACTGTTTCACTCTTAAATTCTTCTCCATCACTAAGATCTGCTTTGACAAAATAGTTTTGTCTCCCTTTGAACTCTCAATCCCTGCACAGAACAACTGCCAAAGAGGATATCAGAAGGCAAAAAATAGCATAATGCATTTAAAAAACAAAGCCACTGTAATTGCTTTTGATCTGATTCCTATTGAAGAAAGCAGTTAAGAAGACATGTTCTGAAGCATGATATCCTGCATGGCTCTGTTTGGCTCTTTAGAATACTTTTTATGGTTTTTATTATGATAATAATAATCATCATCATCATTGAGGACATTGTAAAAATGAAGGTATTTTAATGTATAGAACTAATATTAATCACATTTGATAAAATATCATTTTTGTATTTGTGTAAGGCAGTCAGTTTTTCCCTTACTTTTATTTTCAAACAATGAAAATTCAACACAGCATCACACTGCAACTGAAAAGTTAAAAGTGAGTTCTCTTGAGAAGTCTGTTGAACCTGAAAGTGAGGAAGAGAGTCAGATGGCAGGTTAAAGAGACAAAAAAAGATGGAATAGAAATGTGTTCTTCAACAATTCAATCCAAGGAATAACTACAAGACAATGTACATCTCTTCAAGAGCAAGACGTTAAAAAAATAGCAGAAAAGCACAGGAGAAAAAACATTATATTGTGTCTTTATAGAGACAGAGAATACAAGGTTGAATTGGGACCTTGGGAATGAGAAGAGCAGAACAACTATCCTACTGTAAAGTATTTAGTTCTTAACTAATTATGGTTCATGAGAAAAGTATAATGAGGAGAAGGATTTTGGTGTTCATGAGGAACTGGGCAATGCTGGTGACATAAAGGCCAGCAGAAGCAGATGAAAATTCACGTGGTGATAACACAGGCATTCTACATCTGTGACGTATTTTTGCGGTGGAATGTGCCTGTCATTAAACCCTTCCACAAGGTATACACCACGTTGGGTTTGGGCTTTGTTTTGTGCTTGGCTCCTGCATCTGCCTCAGTTTCATGACTGTCTTTTGTTGCCACATGCCTCCAGGAAATATGAATAAATATGGAAATATGGATAAACCTGTTCCCAAGAGGATTTACAATTTTTGCAGTTGTCTGTGCTCTTCTCTTCCTCTTTTACATAGATATATAATAATCTCCCCAAAAGGTAGAGAGGAGGTGGTTCAGTGAGATTTTCCTGAATGAAAATACTCTTTTCTATTTCTTCCATCTACCAAGCTATCTGACTAAGCCACACAACTTTTTAGGACTTAAGACAGAAAGCCTGAGTGTTGTTTTTTTTGGAATGCGGTTAGTATAACTTTTCAATTAATATATACATTCAGTATATATTCAGAGTGTAAGAACCATAAGTAGACAGACTAATCTTTAGTGACTTCATTATTAAAAACCTTCTTTTTCCATAATTTATGGCTGTATTCATGTGTTATTGCTAGAAAAATAAAATCAATAAAGATGCATGACAAAAGGAAGGGGGAAGTTACTCTCAGTGACGCAGCAAATAAAAAGAAGACAGACAATGAAAAACAACAGTAAAATAGGCAATACAAGAAATACACTACCCAGAATAGGGGGCACAAAATGTGTTACCTTTCCTCTGCACTTTCCCTCCTTGCCAGAAGCTTATGTGGCACATTGTAAATGGCAGGGTTTTATGAAGGATGATACAGGATCATTAAAGCTATATTAAAAAAATATCCTCTTGGCTCCAAAACTGTGGTGTGCTTCACTCAATAAATTACAAGTGACAGCTCTTTCACTTTACCAAGAGGCCTGTTGTGAGACATTGTGCTGTTGCCTCACTGCCCCTGTGAAATTCCATTTACAGTGTTTGCAGTGCTTCTGCTTTTGGAGTTGCAGTAGGATTACTGATGAAACAATTAACCATCTTCGTTTATAACATTGATGAGACAAAGATATATAAACGAATCAAGGGTACTATCTTTTGTTTTTAAACTCTCAAAGATACCATCATAATGACAGCTGATCATTTGCTTACTCTATTTTGCATTCAGATGTCAGAATTATGCAAAAGAGATGTGAAATCTTCCACCAGGATGATAATTAACTAACTTCTTCACCTTTGTTTCAGCAGAAACATGAAATATGCCACCTTCCTCATGCAGTACTTCTGAGAAGAAACCAAGAATCAAAGTTACATGTTGCATAAGTGACTATTAAACAGAGGATTAAAATTTCAATTTTCTATCATTTCTATTATACTGTCAAGACATATCATAATCATGTCTTGGGTCACAATGGAAAACAAACAGCACAGTAAAAATAATTATGCACACTGTGTTTCTCAAGAGTTAAAGCTAGAGAGTTATTTTGTATTACTCATCTTTGGACAACTTTGGCATGAACTTCCTCTGTACTGGGCCCCATGTGTTACTATAAGACATTTTCCTGACAGACATTCAGTCATGGAAAGATGACAATTGGAATAGAGAAACACCACTTCTCTTAAAAGCATTAAGCTCCAATGTTTAAACCTTTTTTTAATTCCTTTAGTTTTCTGTAATATTAAGTGTCTGAGCCCTTGTTCTTCCATTCATGTCTACAAAAAAAGACACCTGGTACATAACATATTTTCCTCAAAAACTAAGAATTATTAATTTTTGTTTTAATAAGCTGCATCTCCTTCCTTTAGCAAAAGTCACAAGGATATCTGAGAGCATAGAAAGATATTTCAATATGTTTACTGATTGTATGGTGTTCCGCACACCATCCAAGATGTCAAAACCCATCACGCTTAAAAATTTACCCAAATCCACACATGTATACCCCTGTTATTTCTAGGCTGCTTTCTGTTGAAACAGAAACTATTGTATCAATAAAAAAATATTTAGAAAGGCCATATCACCAGGAAGTTGATCCAGTAATGTCTGAGATGGAAGAACTGAGCAGTACTTCTATATTCTGTCCTTGGTGTCATTAATTAATCATGACTGTACTCCACAGTAGGACATGTTCATACTCCAGGCTGTACTAAGACTTAGTAATGAGAATTGCCAAGGTAAATTAAATTGGCAATTCCCCACACGTCTCTCAAGTATCTTATGTATGTTAAAACAAGGTCTACTTAAACTCATCCTTACTTTTATCTGCATATATCTTAAACTTTGTAAGACCTTAAGAGGAATCTTCTAAGAAAGACCATAATATCCAAGACATTTTTATCCTCTACTTCCTGGGACAAAAAAAAAATACCAAACCCAAACAATGGCCTATTTGTGAGGGGCTCTGCTTGCAGGGAGGCTGCTGTCCTTTTAGCTTGGATACTTCATGATCTATGACACTCCCTGCCTATCTCCATCTAGCAAGTGCCAACAGGGGAGAATAAAACTGGCTGTTTTGACCTCCACATGCTTGTAACACTTTGCAACACTCAGTGTAGCTGAATCTCATGCTCCAGGGCTTCAGCCAGATGTTGTCAGGGTCAGTTCCCTCCACTTGGGCACGCCTTCCCAAGGACCATCAGAGACCAGCCACAGGTTCAAAGCAGACAGAAGATGAAGTGCCCCACTGTTCAAAAATTGCAGCAGGAATCAGCCTTTGAGACACCTGACTGGTATGTGACCAGTTCACATGTTCAAGGCATTACTGATTATCAGACTATTCCAATATGAAAAGACTCCTCCTGTTTGAGATGATCCTTTGGTTTATTTCCTTATTCCCTTCTCCAGAATAGAACAGAGGCTTTCCTTGGAGCCACTGGGATATATTCCATTCAACCTGAACAATACAGAAAGCTCAGATATTTACCAATGCATTTGTTGCTCTTGCTTACTGCCCAAAGCATGCAGTCTCCAGAGGAATAAAGTATTTTCATTATGGTCTCTGGTACTGCCTGTGATACACAGGAAGAGGTCAGCACAGGTTATCTAGAAGCCTCTTCATGGCCTACAAAACTTTGATATTAACTATCATATTTTTAAGGGGCTAATTCCAAATAATATTTTTGTCCACAACAACGGAAAGTTAAATAATTTACTTCTATAAGCTGCTGTTGTTTCCTTGATTAGTGTACACAAACATGAATACACACATGAATTTGTATATATCGATGCACAGTTGTATGACAACATGAATTAACACAGAACTAAACAGCATACACAACAAACTTTTTTTTTTTTAATGAATTAGTTTTATTGTTCCTGAAGCAGCTTAAACCAAAGAAAAACCATGGAGTAAATTGCCTGTGGGTTTGCTCTCAAAAAGCTCTCTGTGCTGGACAGGAGGGTGAGACTATGAATCATCCACTGGTCATCTACTCAGACCGAAACAACAATAGACAGTCTGAGAAGTGCATCCAGCATCATTGCTGGAGTTCAGGAATTGTGTTCCTAACACATGCCTCTGTTTTAAAAGGTTTTAAAAAATGGCAGTAAGTGCACTTGCTTTAGGCTACATTTGGGGTTGAAAGGAACCAATTCAGAAGGAAACATGCTGAACAAATTAACTCCCTTCTAGTATTCTACTTGACCATTTTAATTAATGTGAACATTGAAAAGTGAAAAGTCAGCTAGTTAGGATTGTTTATTCTGAGCTTGCAACTCAACAAGAGGGTCAATTACAGAATCATAAGCAAGAAATCATGTGCATGTGTGAAATGGTTCTTGATAGCATAAAGTTATTTAGTGGTCCATTAAAAGCACCATCACTAAATACTTTCTGCCTTTGGATTTTGAACAGAACTTGATAATGGATTTGTCTACAACATTTCCTTGCTCACGAGGTACAAATCTTGAAATTTTTACCAAGCAGGTATGCAGCCTGGTCCACAGAAGAAAAAGTAGACAAGATTGCAAAGATGAAAAATGAAATGAGTCATTTGCATTAAGAAAGCAAAAAAGAGGACGACTGAAAGCATGTCACAGGATATGATCCCAGTCCAGTGTCTGTGGACCCATAAACTGGATTTCCGCTGTTCCTCAAACAGAGAAATATCCACAAACCTATTACTACCAGCATGTTTAAAAAAATAAGAACTCTAACTTAATTCTCACAGAGAAGTAAGTTTTCACATCTCCTTTTTTGGTTTGTTTTTTTTTTTTTGTTTTCCTTGTGTTAAGGAAAATATGTAACACCAAACAGTTCAAGTTTCAAACTTTGATCTGCAAGGTAAAATTCACCTATTAATGGCAGTTTAATATATGTATTTCCAGGATCAGATCCTTCCCAGTGACCTTGACTTCAGTCAACTATAGCAGTTGTTAAGAAATTGTAAACAAAAGAAAAATTAGAAATATGGAAAGTTACATATACAATTAATATATTCAAGTTACTGAAATTAATGTTCATGTGAAGTCCTCCTGTCATTGCATACAACACTGTATTCTCTATTACATCTTGAGAAATATATGGAAAGTCACTTTGCTAAATGTCACATAAGAAAATCCTTTTAGCTCTTGTTTGCAATCTATACTTCATTTAGACATTTTAAAATCACAAAAGGCATCCACAGAGAGGGATTTAAAAATCATTACTTTAGAATACTTGTTTAACAGAAAGTGATGGCTTAAATGCTACAATATGTTCCTTGAATATCTTCACATTAAATGGGAATTGAACAAAAAGCTGCCTGGTCCTCTTCAAGGGCAAGTCCCACAAAGCTCCTCATTATCGTAATTTCCAATTTGGAAGCCAAACTAAATAACAAGAAGTAATTTGCCAATTAGAACTTCCTGCTCTTTTTCCCTTTATTCCTTAAACACCATTCAGGGGCTGAACCAGTCAAACACTTTTAGCTTCAAAACTGCAACTGAAAGAATTTAATTTGTGTCTCTCCACGGTGAACCTGTCAAGAGGCAGCAGTGATGCATACCATGGCCCGACACAACAGTTGCCCTTAAATACACAGGGAGTTCTCCATGTACTTGCTCTGCCTCAGGTTTCCTTTAATCATTTCCTTCATTTTGCTTCCCTTAAAATATATGCATGCTTTCCCAAACTTTAAGATTTCTCATCAATGATTTCTGACATATAGAACAGTCCCACAGACAAAATTCATCTCTTGTGTTCGAGAAGCTTTTAACAAGAGGCACATAATGATAAAACCAACACAAAGGAGTGCTCAGAAGAAACAAGGTTCCATTCAGCCGGTGAAAGCCACAGAGACAGATCACTCCAGAGAGATTTACAGCTTCAAAAACAAGACCATGTGTGAACTGTGCTATATGCTGTCCTGAGAATAAGAACACTGACCAAAAATAATGAAAACTGGTTTACTTTTCAGAAGTTCATTTGAAATGTGTGCATGCAAGGCCAAGCACAGATACACAGATGAACGGCAATGTGTAAGAGTGACACTCATATCATGGACTATCTGAAAAAAAGATCTGAAACAATCAAAAAAAGGCCTTTTCTTAGGTACTGTATTGTTATGAAGTCTGCCATATATATGGTTTTTAAGAAGATATGCAAGTACTAAAAAAAGGAACAGTAAAACGAGTTAAGATGTGTCCGCAGTTTTTATATACTTATGGTAAAATAAATGCTAGATACTGAAAAAAAAATGTATTTTAAAATATTTTTGTCTCTATGCATATACTCTTTTAACAAAAGGCAGTGCAATTATGTGCTTAAAGGAAGGTATTTAGTTTTTTCCTTTTATTCAATTACAGAAGATTTTTCTGTCACCTTTCAGATCAGCAGCTTGATCTAAAGAGAGTCCAGTACTTCCTGAAACAGTTCATTATGTGAGAATAATGAAGAGAAGGATCTAATAGCATACAGATCAAACTGCCCTTTGAGGTATCAGGGCCCTGAGGTCAGAACATCACATTGACACAATGGATCCCAGGAGAAAGAAAAAGTGTGTTATTTGGAAAGACATAAAAATTTAGAATGCTGTACTTTTGTGATTTTTAACATAACTGTAAGCCCTTAAATCTCTTCTGCAACTCCCATGTCCATATTGACTGCTTAAACAGCTTTTTCTGTTGCTCAGCCATTTCTGGCTAAACCCTCTGTTTTTCAGGGAAGAATTCTCAAATCTCTTAAAACACCCCACAAGGATATATTTCCCTCACACATACTGTGTGAATAATATGGGATAGATTGCCCTGAACAGGTCTCTTTTAGGCCTTTGTGCTGCTGTCTGTGCAACTATTTTGTGGTGTAAGTGGAAGACAAGATTTGAGGAAGGCTGCAACAGAGGGAAATTCAGTCTAACCTAGTCTAACTTACAAAGTACAGCTTGAGTAGCTGAACAAGGTTTGAGAGAGATAGTAAGAATTGGTATTTTTGGTGGTAGATGATGCAGAAAAAGGAACGCCAGGACACACACGTAAGTCCTGTGTTTCCTGATCACCCCTGTGTACCATTAAACTTCACACAGCTAAGCTGGTGCGGACTTGAAGTCAAAAAAAAGTACCTCAACAGCACCAGGCCTTGATCATTTCCCCACTAAAGTTGTTTCCAGCATGGGAACTTGCTGTTCTCTAGGTACATGCAGCTTGTGTGACCAAAGAGATTTTCTGATTTGTAACACAGAGCATAAAATTCAGCACTCTTGCTGCGTAGTCCAGTCAAAACATTCCTTCCCTTACTAAACCTTACAGAGGCATACAGATAACAAACCACTGCCTAGCAATCATACCTAACACATAAGGCTGTGCTATATATAAAGGAATCTGAAATGTACCCTGAGACACGAGACTAAGGGTTTGCACTACAACACTTAAATTGCATCTCTTTCAGTTCAATTCTACATTCAGCCTCCTGGCAAGAGACACAACCAGAAAAGGAAGGAAAATAAAGGCAAAGCATGAGCAAGAACATTTAACTGGTCTACAAGATGATAAAAATATCATTAAATCACCTCCACTTAAACATGTATTATACCAGAATATAAGTTGCAACCTGATTTACAGATGAATTCTGATGTAAAAGACTAAATATAACCTCTGGTCATCTCAAACTAGAGCCTAATACAAAAAGCTGGGAAAAACAAAGGTTCATTCATAGACCATCACGACAATATAACCATATACTTCAAGATCAGCCTTGCTGGAAATACATTGAAAATCAGCTTACCCCAGTGCAGTTCTAAAAATAAAAAAAATTTTTAGGCTTCTTGAATTTCAAAAGTCTTTGGCAGTTCTCCTCAACTCAGTTAATCAACTAATACCTCCTAAGGGTTCTTCTGAGACATCTAAAAATCCCATTTTTGGTGTACTCAAGGAATTATGACCCAATCGTTATGCGTGGGATAAGACCCAGGAGTGAATCTATGAAACAGCACTTTGTTTGGCAGAAAGATAAATATATCTACTTGAGGAAACATCTTTGCAGCTTCCTAATTTATTTTAACAGCATGCATCACAAATAGTTCGGTTCAAAAAGAGAATGAGCAGGGGAAATGTAATTACATGCTAAAAAAGGAAATAATTTCTCCAAGTCTACTCTGAACCTCCAAGGAACAACCTTCACAGCATGCTGAAGTCACAGAAAAATATATAAATCCTTATATTAATATTCACTAGAAACCATATACCATTATGCAGTCTAGAGTACACCCAGTACACCCAGTCAAAGTACATTATCAGCTAAGGCAATATCCCATATGATGTGAACATTACCACACTGATTTTCAGCACAGGTAAAAGGAAGATTAAACAGTTTTTTCTATTCCTTAATTAAAGAAAAGTAATTCACTGTGGTCTCACATTCTGCAAACAAGTGTTTGCCAAATGGCACATGGAGGACAGCAGTGGGCAAATTCCCTTGAACCAAATGAGTAGATTCGGAAAGGCCAAAAAAGGAACACAATAATGGCCCATAAAATAACATAACAAACACAACTATTTTCTATGCCACACATTGCACAACTTCTAAACAGGTATCATCAGTTTCACATTTAAATGACTTCCCTCTCACATAATCCAGCATCATTCAAAATACTTTGTCATTTTCCTATCAGACAGCTATGAATGAATGAGACAACACCCAAAGCTGTTCACAGCAACTTAGTCATCATTTAACTGAGGTTTTAAATTAAGTTCTGCCAGGCTGTGAAATCTTTCTACCCAGAAGTTCAGGGAAGGTTTTAATCGTTCATTCCTACAACATGCTTCATATGGCCAACCTTGACTTAGACACAAAATGTACAAATCTCTGAAGCCTAAACCAGGACTCCTCCAGCTCCTTCTACCGTACTGCAAGTGTGACAAGAATATTCAAGGCACTTCTGACTCGTGCCTGCAGTTCATTTGGCTGATGTAAAAACACTGTGATAACCTGGGTCCACGAGAGAGCTGTAAGAGCAATTAGGAACACATTCAAAATGCCATAGCAATGAAGTGATAAAATTAAACAAACATTAGAACACCATGCTATCAGATGTGAACTGGTTTACACTATCAGGGGTCAAGGCCATGTATTCTCTGAGTCTGTCCTAAACCACAAGACAGACAGTCCCTCATCCCATGCTTGGGCAAAATGGAGGAATCTAAGGAAGAATGCAGCCAGCAATGCACAGCCTCCCTTTGCCAAAACCTCACAGAAACATCTCTTTGGGTGGTCCATATGCACTGGTCTTAATTTCTAGAGATGGTATGCACCAGAGAAATACACAAGAGGAAACAGGTAGGTTGCTACAAAATGGCCTTTCATGACTATTGTGCATTCCTGGTATCAAACTTATTCCTGCAGTGTATTAAATGGGGAAAATTGCTCACAAACAGGAAGTACCTGTCACACAAGTTCAGCCTTGCAGTTTTTACACATAATATATAACCAACTGCAACATTTTACTGTGTGAATTACAAACATTCCCTGCAAAACTCATAATATGGTGTATAAACACTAAAAACACTTAGCAATACATTTACATATAGAGCAATATTCACTCTTTTCTGTCCCTTACTGTGTCGAATGGTTTGGTGGTCGAATTCCTCAGGAACACCTGTTAGCCACACAAAAACCACCATCATAATTTGGAGTTTACTGGCAAGCCTGAGAAGGGAGGCCAATGACTAGCATGAGGAATGAATTGCCCTCAGAATGCTGGAAAAGTGTAACTCTGCAATGCAGCTGAGGCGGATTGGCAGAAGCTGCCTGCACTAAACCTGTCCTAACAATGAACATGCAGTAAACATTCAGCTGAACATTCAGCTCCTATTCAGTGAAAGCGATTAAAAAAAAAA